>BOPN01000812.1:342500-347500 GCA_017312705.2 Penaeus japonicus
TATTGTATTTTGATATATATTGTGTATACAGGGTATTATGAATGTTTCTTTTTTCAAACATGATATTCACTTAAAGATTGAAATTTAAATGAAGAATAAGTATGCTTGAAGTACATGCAGAAAATTCTCAAACAATAATAGATGTAGTTTGCTTGAGATTAGAGAACATGTATAGAAGACTAAACATGTACCTTGTAAATATGTTTGCGGTAAAAGTAAAAATAAGTGCAGCCATTGATCATAAAACTATGTAGCTGGTATCATCTCAGTTTCAAAATGTGTATGATAAAACATATTGCATAATTTCTTTTTGCAAATTTCTTATGTGAAAGACAATAATTTCTGAACATGGTATTTACATTTACTAGAGAAATATTCCAATGGAACTTCATCTGAACAATACTTTACTTTTCTTCGATTATAGTATTATACATGAAAGAAATGTGTCTTCACTTCCCCAACAACACATCATGTTTCCCAAAAATGAAAGCGATTGTTTAGCTGACATTACAATTCAATGAATATTCCCAGATTTGCACTTGGTTACATCTAGAATTTAGGGCTGAGATCATTAAACATTATACTTTTTATATTAGGCTTTTATCCAATTAATTAAAAGAGATCCTCCAATTATCTGTATTAGTGATTGGTTTGTATCTCTTTCTGAAGTGGAATATGAAAAGCATATCACTGACTTTATATTTACTTTGCCCATCTTAAATGCGAAAGAAAAAATAGACATAACAGTTGTATTGTAAATAGAAAATGAGATATCTCTTACCTCTTATGTCCCTTGTTTAACAAAAGATGACACCCCTGTTGGTTTCATGAAGGTGGTCTGAACCTGTCAGTACCATTAGTGACAAATCGAGCCTTCAGCTAGAGTTTTAGCTTGGAGGGATTGTTGATCAAGGAAATTTTCTAATTAAAGTTTCTCAATACTGTTTTGTCCTCTAGAGAAGTTGGACCAGCTGCTCTCTCTGGATCCATTGCAGATCCCGAGATTCATTTTTGAGGGCCTCATAGCAAAGGGGTTAAACCATATTATGGAAGCAGTCAGTGAAAAAATTACTAGTCTCTTGGTCAATGCATTTCTGATCAAAAGAGGATGGAGGGGAATCTAAATTGAGGATTCTTTAATGGTGCATAATAATTCAGATGACTTTTAAAGTAGAAGAATGATCCTAAAGTCAGTATTAATATTTTTGATTATGAAAATAATGATAGTAAATTAATATTTGCATTGTTTATCTAATTTTGTTACAGTGTAACTTTTGTATTTGAATGTAGGGTTCATAATGTTTACTACCTGTTCATTTTCAAAGATAAAAGATTCAAAATTTGTTAATTATAGTAAAAAATGTCCTTTTCTTGGGTCAAATAAATGCACTTGGAAATATAACAATATTCATTTTAAAGCAAAATTCTCATATTATAAACTGTGTGTTAATCAAGTACTTTGTAGCATTGTTAAATAATGATTAGGGAGTTGCTATCTAACAGAATGAATAGGAGGAATCTGTTCAATGTTTAGATTGGTAGCATTAAGCTGTAGAATGTGTAAGCATAATAAATGTTCTACTAACTGGATTCAAACATTTTTAGCATTCATGATGTTCTGTGTTTAATGATTCTGATGTCTGATGATGTTCCTTCATTTACTGCTTATTATCACTGTTTTAGACATAATATATCTAATGACAGTGTGTTTACTTTTATGTTTTTTTTTTCTACAGTTTAGAGAATGAAGAATACAGTTTTCTTATGTAAATATAGGCAGCAAAGTTAATTTCAACAGATCAAATTATTTATTTCTCAATAGATACACATACATGGATTTTCATTTTGTAACTCAAAAGAAGTTTAAATTGTGTGGTCATCTATCTTTCATAATCACACATCATTTAATATATAATGATTTAGATGTCTGTAAATAACTAGCTTTGGAATTTATGTCTCGGTTGATTATTTTGTGCCATTGAACATCATCAGATTTCCTTTTCATTTTTTTGCGTTTTTACTTGCGTTTTAAATTTTTTCAGTTGTTATGATTTTTTTTCTTTATGCTATTATGATTGTGATTAATGAAATGATTATTATTATTTTTATTATTGTTATCATTATTGTTATTATTATTATTATTATTGTTATTATTATTATTATTATTATTATTATTATTATTATTATTATTATTATAATTATTATTATTGTTATTGATTATTGGTATTATTACTATCATGATGATAATCTTTATCATTATCATTATAATCATTGTCATATCCATGATAGCAATGATAATAACAATGATATTTCTTTTCCTTTTTTCATTTTTAAAGATGGTATTATATTGCCAAACTTATTCTTTATATTTATATATATATATATATATATATATATATATATATATATATATATATATATATATATATATATATATATATATTCTTAGATAATAATATTTTTTATCACTATCATTGTTAACTTCATAATTCATAGTAAGATTTTTTATTATCATTTTTAGGTTGAAGTAAAGATCTTTTTACATAATCTTTTTAAACTTTTACCAGGTTGTCCAAGAATGACTTTGCAGGCTTTATAAGGGGGGAAAATAAATGTTTATACATATATGCACACGTTATCATGACATTTCATACATCTTGGAAAATATCAAACCCTAAGGTTGTACACAAACTAACAAAAACCTATCATGGCATTCAGGTGGTGACGATGAGATCTGCCCTTACGCCACTTTCCACCTCCTGGGCTTCCGTGAGGAAATGGACCCCCAACAAGCTGGCAACAACTTCCAGACCTTCCCCCACCAGAACGGCCACGGCTCACAGCAGCACTTCGTCAACTCCCCCGCCTCTAGGAGCATGGTAGGTGCTAGTGGTGGTGATGGCTGTAGCAGTGGTGATGTTCCTGTGTTTCTTTGTAATGCTGGAGGAGAATAAGTAACATTTACAAAGAGAATGGCGTTTGTTTTAGGACTCATAGGAGCGTGTGCTTTTTCATCTTTATTTTTTGAATTTGAAATTAGATTATTTTTATTTGGTTGATTAATATGTTTGTTTAGTGTTATTATTATTGATGATATTAATAATATTACTTTACTTTTTATTGTTTCTCCATGTTAGCCTCTTTTGGAAATGGAAAGTAAAACCAAGATGTCTTTGATTGTAGCTATTAAAGACAGTAAGACTTGAAGCTGTCAGTTTCACAGAGAGAGATAAAACAAGAGAGGCTAAAAGAACATCGTTTTAACTTGTCTTGTTGGCAATTAACTCATTTATGTCTGTTGACTAATAACTTCTTTTAATTGCATGAGAGCAACATAACAATGCAGGTTATGGAAGAAGGCTCATATCTTCACCAATTTTGTTGTTTTTTTCTTTTTTTTCCATGGGAGAAATGTGCTGAACTTTTATGCTTCAGATCTCAGTAGTGATAATGAAATTAGCAATAAATATCCAAAGCTAATGTTAAAGAGATATAAGGAAGAAAGGTTTGGATAAAGAATCAGATTTGGTTACAGATGAAGGTATTAAATGCAGTCAAAAGAAATCAGTGCTTTTATTTAAAACAAGAAAAAACAAAATAGCATTAAAAATTCAGTTAAATATGATCTCCAATTGGTCTTCACAAGGACACAGGTAAGATGGAGGCTTGCATAGAGTGTCTTAATCATGGAAGAGGATAAAGAAAGGAGGTATGCAAGATTACTAATAAAGGAGAGGAATGATAGGAGCATATAATGAGTTATGAATCAGTGAGAGGAAGTGTAAAACATCCATAGTTTTTTAAGATAACCTATGGATGTTTGTCTGAGAGAGTCTTGTTAGTCTTGATTTGCAGTCCTTTTCATATGGATAAAAAAAAATATTTCATCTAACTAAAGTCTTATTTTTTCCCTGAAAGAAAGGATTTTTTTCTTTTAATGTAAATTTACATGTTTTCTAGATTTAGAATTGGTGATAAAATTGTTTGTAGAGTTGAGTATCTGATTACTGTCTGTGCTTTACAAAACTCCTTCTTTTCATATTTTATTTGCTTCATAAGAATTTTATTTATTATTTGATGTTTTATTTCACAAAGATATTTTCAGCTCTTTTTGAGCAAAAGTGAAGGAGGTTTGAGGAGAAAGTAGTTGTGTTAGTGAGAGGTGCATGTTAGTGTTGAGAGTTTACCTGAACCCACCAACACTAGTGCTTGCTTTCGGTCTTGCTTGGTGTATTAACCCCGGGACTGTTCGCTCCGGCAGCCGCGTCATGGGTCTGGAAACTACTACAGCTGCGTTTCTGGCGACTATACTTGTGGCCATACCCCGAACGAAGGCCACCAGGTTGGTTTTGGCTGTTCACTTCTGCTGGTGGCACCATAGTCACTAGTCAAAGTGTTGCCTTGCTAGTTCTGTAATCTGTTTTTGTTTATTGCTCTAAACCCACAGCCTGCTGCCTGGATTGCCATCTCACAGCATTTTCTGGCAAGGGCATCAGGGTTACATTTTGCTCTGTAGTCCTTAATGTTACAGGCTTCTGCCCTCAGTCAACTGAAGTGCTGGCTGTCACAGCCTGCGATACTGTTGATGTAACATCTGTCTGTGCTTCCTGCTTATTTCCCTCTACTCTAGGAGCTACAACTTGTTGATGGTGTATACCTCAGGGTTGACACTTGTCTCATTTTGTTTGCTGCCACAAGACTTTGATGCAGTAGTAATATGTATCTCCAATATCTCTCCGAATATGATAGAGAAAAAAAAATTATAACGTGTAACCTGTCCTGGAAATCAAAATTTTTATGAATCTGGTCTGTTCTTAGTGACTGAAACAATTTTTTGTTAGATCTGTGACAAAGACTTAGGACACCGAACATTATTTTACATTGCTAATGGGATATTTGTTAGTTCCCTTTCAGCCTATACAGGTTTTCAGCCACATAGTGTGACAGAACTGTAACAGTCATCAGATGGTATCTGCACTATTTTTTGGTTTGACAATTGC
>BOPN01000812.1:355000-395000 GCA_017312705.2 Penaeus japonicus
GGCCCCACTCAGATGGTGGTCACCCCCCTGGAGTTCCTGTGTCTGGGCCTCAACCCAGCAACCATAGATTTATATGTAAGTGTTTTGTAATTTAGTGATGGAAAGTAACCAATTACTAACAGGTTGTAGTTTGCTGTGATGTCTTTTATTTCCCCTTAAGTGGCTTGGAGCTCGTATGGCAGGTATGGGAAACCCTCCAGGCCCTCTTGTATTTCAGTGATTGTTTCAGGGTCAGCTTGTGGTCACTGATGTTTTTCAGGTTACAAGCTCAGGCAGTACAATTGTCTTGGTTTTAAGACTTCTGTCAGGGACATGTAGATAAAGTATACTAACACTATTTTAAGATAGAGAAAGAATCTGGATAGGGAATGTTAGTTACCCCTTGCTTTATATAGATATGATGTTGGCGCTGAGGATTTTGATGGGGGTTTCCCAGGCAATGTCCAGCCATCTTGCTTTCTCAGCTGATAAGCATTTGTTAGTTGTAAGGCTGAAGCATACTGTAGCTTCAATGTAAGAATGAAAGTTGGAATATAATAGTATAAGACTATTATTTCCTTTGGAACAATACTGCTTTCCTTATGCCACTGATGCAAGATGTTTCAAGCAACTCATTTTTATCATTATTTTTTATGTATTGATGGTATTTGGTAATGATATATAGGTCATTGAAAATGCATCTCATTCTTAGAGGCACTTTTGAATATTGGTGTTGATATGTTAATTTAACTTTAGTATAAGCATAACAAGGATAGATATCCCTAAAATAATTGAAAGTAGATATAAATTTGAGTAAGTGAAGCTACATTTCCATTTAGAAAGGTATACTAAGCAATGGCTTTTTGTCAGACATAATAGCCGATGCAATAAAAAATGTCATTATTTATTCGAAATATAGATTTAGAAATTCTGCTGTTACAGTCTCATGAGATAAAGAGCTTCTGCAGCTGGAAGCATGTGCTACTGTATAAAGAGTGCTAGATATGAAATTGCTGAATTCGCTGAGGCACATTTTTGTAAGAAAAATGTGGCAGCCATAGAGTCTAGGGTTAAGTTTATTTGATTTTATTATTATTTATTTATTTTTTTTTTTATTGATTATTTTGTTATGGTTATAGTTTTTTGCATGTATTTATGATGTAAGTGAAGGAATTAGCCCATTTTAAAGGCTTGCATCTGAGGGTGGTTTGTGGTATGTAAAGGAAGAACCTAGGTAAATGAATACATTTATGGTGTTAGTTCTCACAGTGAATGATTTTTTTCTGATTTTGATAGTAGAATCTAATACTCATAGTATTTTGGTATGTACATTTTACAAAAGTGTATGATGTGTTTTTCCCTTGTAGAGTTAGATGATCTGAGTCTTTATTTTCTTCATATTAACAGTGGATATGATTTATTGTTATTGATATATGACTATGAGTGTGCTAACCATTTTTGTGTGCGATTTGATAGTTGAGTTTCATAATCAGAAGTGTATATACTTTCTGTAGTCTTACCTATGCAAATTGTTATTCAGAATACTAATAATCTTGCAGTGTAACTGTTATGCTTGAGTTATGCTAGAATTAAGGAATTAAAGAAGAGTATTATTGTTACTTTTACTTTTAAGAAATCAGGTTAGACTCTATGTTGGATGTAAGAAGGTATGTACACATTCACTCAGACTCACACATATGCACACGCACACATACACACACGCACACGCACACGCACACACACGCACACACACGCACACGCACACACACGCACACACACACACACACACACACACACACACACACACACACACACACACACACACACACACACACACACACACACACACACACACACACACACTCGCTTGCTTGCTCACCCATAAATATCAAAAATAGACATTCGTGTGTGTGTGTTTGTACGTGTGTGTGTGTGTACGTATGTGTGTGTGTATGTATGTATGTATGTATGTATGTATGTATATGTATGCATGCATGTATGTCTGTCTGTCTGTCTGTCTGTCTGTCTGTCTGTATGTCTATGTCTATGTGACCAAAGGTATGTATATATTTATTCAGAGTTCTAATATGAATTGCATATTTGAATTCCAGAATGAAAATGCATGGATGGTTATCCTATGTTTTTTTTTTCATAATATTAGTATTGGATGATTTTGATTTTGTTATTGTACCAGTAAATCATCCTTTTTTAAAACTTCATTGTGGTATTGTGTACCAGACCAGCATTTTGTTTCCTTTAATTTATTGTGGCTATATTAGTGCTTTGTATTTGTTATTGTAAGTTTAAGTTTCATTTTTATTCTGTTTTTTTATTTTTTTATTTGACATGATGCTGCTGGTGCTAAAAGGCATAGAGATAAATTTTCCTTCTGTCTGCCTTTTTATTTATGTGCCTGGGTTGACTTAGATTTCTTTATTCAATTACTCTTTTGGAAAAAAAAAGACAAAACTTATAGCGGGTGACCATTATTAGTAATTTATGTAACTGCCATTACAGCTAACCGTGGAAGCACCTCTGGAAGCGCTGGACAAGGATCCCCCGAGCCTCCCCCTCCTCCACCTCCCCGCAACGGAGACCTCCCCCTTGATTCCTCCGGCCTTGGTTCATCTCTGAACGACTCAAACAACTCCACAGCTTCCAATCAGTTCTCAGAGGCTGAGTGTGATCATGATCTTGTGCAGCGTAATTATGGAGGTTTGTAGTGCTGAGCTCTTGTGAGAGACCAACTGCGAGAGAAGTCAGCAGTAGGCTGAGTAAAATTTAATCATAATTCTCAAAGCTAATCCTTGAAATTTCCAGGTGTTGGTAATCTTTTCCCTTTTGAATCTGGTTATTAAACTTAGGTAGAGTTCTTTCTATACACTTATAAACAGCCTAGGATGCATAAGCTGTATGCCTTACTATCAATAGACACATTACAGTGGCATGCCTTGCCCCATTCAGCATTCATTAAGATAAGTTTGCTTGGAGTAGATCTATCTTACTGTTATGACCACTCTGTCTTTGTCTGTAGTCTTCTCCCAAAGAACTCCCTCATGAGTTATAATGAATATTATTCTTGAGGAAAAAATTATGATTGTTGTATCATTCTTGAAAGAAATACTCCTGATTATTGATTTAGAAATACTAACATTTGTATAAAACAGGTTGAAAGAGGTTTTAATAGGTTCATGATAATTAGGTTTATGGCATTTTTAGGTAGATGAATATCACTATCCTTCATAAAGATTGTAACTATACTACATATGATATTAGTGTGCATATACTTAGCTACAATGTGATATTTTCCACAGAGAGACATTGTGCACAAACCAAACCAGGTATGTCATCAGCTAGCTTCCCCTTCCCCTTCCTACTTAGACGTGTTTGTAATGCCAAGTCAGAATTTGCATTATTGCAAAAATATACACTTACTTTTTTGTAGTGCTTACATGCTAACAGTTGAATATATGACTTTGTTTTCATATGCAGAGGATTCATATGTAAGTTTCTTTTGTGAGGACACAGCTCTGGGTTTAGGAGAGTACATAAGAAAATTGAGTGGTTATGTTTTGTGTGCTAAATTGTGTGTTTATCAGATGGTTATGAGACCAATTCTCAGTAGGTAGCTTTAGGGTCCCCAAAATAGTTGTCCGGAGTGCTAAGGTAAGTAGGTATTGTGAGGCATCAGGTGCTCCAGTACAGTGATTTGAACTGAAGTGTTTGGTTGCACAGTGTGCCATAGGTTTTTATACCTTTGAAGTTTGGAAGTAACAAATGTCATTTTGGAAGTTGATGGGAATTCTGCACTGAAATATATGTGACACTTCATGCAAGAAGACATATATTTTCTTAATCTTCTGCATGAGTAAAAAAGACCACAAGGCTTTAGCATGATGCACCTCCTTGTTCTGCACCACGATGATTGCATCACAGATAGAGTTGACTAAATTTTACTTATACATCATAAACACCGCAGTTTTATATTATTTTTGAACATATTTGGTTATTTATTTTCGAAATTATAGATTAATTATTTGCCCCTTATTTTTTAGGTAGATTTAGAGTTTTAAGTTACTAGATTAGCATTATTTTCTTTCCTTTGTCTCTGATCACTTTAAAGAGATTTGGTAATCTTCACTGATGTAGAAAATTTAAGTTTAGGATATATATATGTATATATATATATATATATATATATATATATATATATATATATATATATATATATATATATATATATATATACACATACACATATATATTTTTTTTCAGCTGTTTATATTTGTATTTATCTAATTATGTTTGCCACTACATTTTATTTCATTCTAACAATCCCAAGAAAACGATACTACATTTCAAAATTCCTAGCACATGTATCGCATGCATCGAATGCACCCTGGCTGTTACTGTTGTTTTTACTTCCTTTATGTCTGGGTTCTTTAAGTAGAAATATCTTCTCTAGATATTTCGACAGGTGACCCTAGAAACATTGATCTATTGATAACCCTCTTGGGTTTATCTTATATTGATCAGACCCACAATGAGAATGCATTTCCTATTACTGTAATTCCCTTTATGATTAGTTTGAACTCTTGGAAGCCATTGTTATTGAAATGATGCTTAACAGTGAAAAAGCATAAATGAGAAATGTATTTTGCGTTATATCTCATCAATTAATGTAATATTTGAAAATATGATTCATCTAATATTTTTCTTAGAAACAGTAATGATTTAATATTGTTTTCCCTAAGAGGCAAAGACTTCATCATTGTCCAGATGATGTGTTAATATTCATTACATTTATATGTTCAAGTCTTTAACATGATTGCTTATGATAACAGGTGCATCAAGAATGATATTTAATATGTTATGATAAGACATAGGCAATAAGCAAATGACAGACAATGATATATAATTGCATATAATTGTATATTTTGTAGAGTTTAACCTTCTTTCTGGTCCTTTTAATGGTAACCTATCCTACTTCCTCTATCAATATGATAACTTTAGAAAAAAACATAAGTAGATTTAGTAGCATAATAAATATTTTAAGATATAAAATTAATAATCTTTATCAAATTGGCATATCTAGGCCTGGATAAATTCACATTCTAATTTCATCCTGGCAGGTACCATAAATCAAGACATTCTATAATGTTTCTCTAATTCTCTTGGGTCCTTTGACCTTTTAGGGTCATCCCAATCTTCCATGGTTTCCTCATATCAGAGTATTCACTTGGATTTCTTAGCTTGACCGAAGCTCTTGAAAAATTAGTAATCCTTTTCCTTTAATTTCTGTGAAGCTTCCTTTAGACTGCAAGATAGACTCTGGGATACCCTAAAAGTCTCCCGAAAGTCGACTGGGAATTATCTTTTGTGTTGAATAAGATGCTGGTACTCAAAGCAGCAACTTTCCTCTTACAGTGAAGTCTACCAAGAGCACAGAGGAGATCATAAGCTCCTGGACAAGTAAGTCCCCCAAGAGTACACTTGAACTGGGCTGCATTTTAGTCTAACATTACTGAAGGCCCTGCACTCCGTCCCTTCTTTGGCTCCTTTATCGAAGATTTGGCAAGGTTTGAGTATGCTTTAATGATTGTTGGCTCTGTAGATACAGCAAAAAAATGTAATTTTGTAACTGCAGATTTCAGTAATAAATTTCTAAATATAGGTATTTCTTAATTGGAAGAAAATTTGATATTAAATATCAATCACTTTAGATTAAATTCAGAACACCAGTATATAATCTTTTTATATCTGTAATGAGATAACATCATGTAGATGTTAGGTTCATGAAGAAGTAAACTTAGAACTTTTTAACTGACTTTATGAGAGCCAGAGTGAGAGAGCAGAGCCTGCCATGGTATATAACATCTGAGTGCATTATTAGTATGTATAATGGTTGTTTTGCTGCATAATTTTGATATTGCATTTAGACTCTGATGTAGTTTACCAGTTGTAACTTGTAGTTGTATAAAAATGAAGAGAATTACCTGATTTGCATGATGGAGCGTAAAAACATACTCCAAGAAGAATTTCATAGTGTCTAACCTGCAATGTTTTACTTTTCACGAGGAAACTGAATAAGACCTGTAAGTGTTTTTGACACAAATATGAATTCGTGCTTCATGGATCCCATATTGCTGTATGATAACGTGGCTTTGTTTTGACCTTACAAGTGGGAGAGTCTTTTGCTTTTGATGGTGATGACTGCCTTTGTCAGTCTACCTTACATACTCCAAAACACTAATGCTTTCCACTGGAGTGTTGTGAAGGTTGGATGAATTTTGTTTGGCAGATAAAAGTAAATCATGTTGATTATGTTATGGAGTACTATCAAAATATATTTTCAAGTTATCTCTTTCTGATTAATAGCACATATAGATTTGGTAAATATGTGAATAGATGTTAAGAACAATAATTATTCACTGAATCAGAAGGCAATACTCTCTGGTGTTAAAGGATTCATGCAAGAAGGAAGACCACATAGTTTTTCCTTGGTCTCATAAGACACAGTATAAAAAAATACCTATTGCAGACATTATTTGAACATGCACAGAAGTATTCACACTCAAACTTACACCCATCCCCATGCCCATCCCCACACCCACATGCACACCCACACCTACACCCACACCCACACCCACACCCACACCCACACCCTCACCCACACCCACACCCTCACCCACACCCTCACCCTCACCCTCACCCTCACCCTCACCCTCACCCACACCCACACCCCACACCCCACCTCACCTCACCCTCACCCTTACCATTACCCTTACCCTTACCCAAACCCACACCACACGTACTCCCACACCCAGACCTATACCCTTACCCCTTCACCCACACCCACACCTATATCCTTACCCATATCCACACCCACACCCACACCCATCCTCCCACCCATATCCACACTTATACCCATACTCACACCCATACCCATATCCATATCCATATCCATATCCATATCCATATCCATATCCATATCCATATCCATATCCATTCCCATACACACATACCCAAACCCAAACACACACACACATGTACATACACACACATGCACACACACACATGCACACACACACACACACACACACACACACACACACACACACACACACACACACACACACACACACACACACACACACACACACACACACACACACACACACACACACACACACACACACACACACACACACACACACACACACACACACACACATGCACACACACACACACATGCACACACACACACACACATGCACACACACACACACACACACACACACACACACACACACACACACACACACACACACACACACACACACACACACACACACACACATGCACACACACACACATGCACACACACACACACATGCACACACACACATGCACACACACACACACACACACACACACACACACACACACACACACACACACACACACACACACACACACACACACACACACACACACACACACACACACACACACACACACACACACACACACACACACACATGCACACACACACACACACACACACACACACACACACACACACACACACACACACACACACACACACACACACACACACACACACACACACACACACACACACACACACACACACACACACACACACACATACACACACGCACGCACAGGCACACGCACACATAGACATATACTAATAAATTTACATATAGATATACATGTACACACCCATATATATGTGTGTGTATAAAACAGATATACAGAAATTACACAAATAATGATTGCTGCATTGAGACCATTGAATGATATGCTAAAAGAATAGTACACTTGATAATGGGTGATTTCCTATTTGTGAAAGAAAAAAAGATGTATTTTGGAGTAATGTGCATGATAATGTATGTGTTTCATTCTTGCTGTGGGGCGTATGTTGTTGCATATGGTTCTTAAAAACTTGCATGAACAGTGTCTGCATGCATTGCTTATTCTTCTTATTCTCAGATAAATTGTACTTGTTGTTACTGCTTAATTAGTATATAGGAAACCAACTTCAGCGTTAGGACATATGGTAAAGGGACATTGTGTTTCTTTAACAGGCACTTCAATAAATTGTATTTAGTGACTTATCGATTTTAAGTGCATTTTGTAGATAGAAGAGAATTGGGATAGGAACAGAAATATATAATCTACACAGGCTTGGAATTTAATGGAGGTGTCATTCCTATTTCATATTTCTAGGTTGAACTATACTCTTTTTCTCCAAATCTTTGGATGAATATAGGTTACATTGTTTAATCATTGGAAATGTTTTTTTTTCTAGTTTTCTAACATTATTGTAGAACAGCTTAGTCTAAGCCACTCAGTTTAGGTTATTTTAGCATTAATATGACACAATTTTATACTTATTCACACACACACACACACACACACACACACACACACACACACACACACACACACACACACACACAACAGTACATGAACACATGAAGAAATGATTTAGCGGTAGAGCTGTTTGTAAATTTTATTGGGAATATATATATGTATAAGTGGAGTTTTAGGTATTTAAGTAATACCCTGTAGAGTTAAGTATAGTAATAAGCTTTTCTAGCAAATGATAACAGTTGATGATTAACAACTAACATTCAGCCTTTGTTCTTAAATAAGTTAAAGAATAGTTATGTGTAGATTAGTGGTAAATCTATCTTTTGCAGGTATTATTATGATATATCATTCCACCAGGCAAATGCAAATATTAAGGATTTTTCCTCTGAATATAACAAAATATTTGATATTTATGTTGCTTGACGGTTGTATCAGTGTTTTTTCTTTTGTTTTTTTTTAGATAAATGGTAAATTAATAATTTTGTCATATCTTCTGCACAATATGGCTGTATGATATACATTATATAAACATAAAAGTGCTTCTTCTCCTATTGCTTCAGAATCAGCTTCTTGCTACTTCAGTCTTGAGTCTGGTTTGATGAATTATTCTGTGCAAGAGCCCTGACTGTTGATAAATACTTTCACACTTGCAATACAACACAGAGAATCCTTTTTATGTGATAAAATCTTACAAAGTTATGTTGGTCACGATGCACTTGGAAGAAGATATGAATATATACGAATGAAAAGATGCTTATTTCTAACCTGCTGTCTATCCCTGTAGCTCTGTTTGTATATAAGTACATACAAATATGAGAAAGCTTTGTAGAATATCTATATGAATATTATTTTTCTGTAGGTGTGTGCAGTCCAAAAGAAAAAATGTGTACACATTTGTTGTCTAGATATAGTAATCTGAAGCAAGAAGAATTCAGATACCAAAACTGATTATTTGATTTTTTCCTAAAGATACAGCATGTGTAAAGAGTAGAACAAAATGTTTTAACTTCATTTAGATATGATAAAAATTGAATAGGTTATCCTCTTATGATAAAATGATTAAGGAAAGAAAACCATAGAACATTAATGCCAATAAGCTAAAATAAATAGCAATTACCAAGGAAGTAAAATGATAATGCAAATAAGCAGTAAAACAAATGATTCCACAGAAGAAAAGAGTAGAGTGAAAAATGTCACGGTTGAAGTGGCACTCATTATTCCTTCATATTTCAGAAATGAAGCAGCTGCCCACATTCAAAATGGAGGCCTAAGGATGGTTAGCGACGAGATGAATGTGTGAGGTCCTCCAGACCCCACTGCAGGACCTCCCAAACCCCGTGCCATACGAGGCAGCCTGATTACCGCCCCCATGTCACTGCACGCTGATTATTGATTCTGAACACCCAAGCTGAACACTGAGACAAGATCTGCTACTAGATATGATATGATTATATATAAACGTATATATAGACCCTCACCCCTAGACGCATTATTGAAATGAGCACAGAGGACATTAATAGCGGAGGCCATATACTACAAGGAAGAAGGTAGTATTTGTGATAAAATGTATAGAATAACAGAGGAAATTGTGCATCATTTACATCTTAGCTCTCTAATTTAAAATAGTTCCAGATACCTCATTAAATACATGTATACTCCAAGCACTGTAATAAATGGTAAATCAGCAGCAGTTGTTCTCTTGTGTTGAAGATCGAATATCTAATTCTGTGTTCATAGGGGTGACCCACGTCTTCTTAATTGTTACTGCGTCACAGTCCCCCCCCGCTCATGAGAATTATTAACCTGCTGTGAACTCCATTGTTGTACTCCCTCGTTACCACCGCGAGCTGATTGACGTTTTTTGCTTTGAGTGTTTCTTGCAGTGTCGTGTATCACGTAACAGTAGCAGTATTCTTTTTCTGCCCTGTGCTCAGTTTGAAATGTGAATATGAAAGCAAATGCTTCTGTTGCAGTGTAATTTGCACCGGTAATTTGAGGGCCACACCGTCAGTGAATTCTTAACCATAGCAGTGAACAGAATGTCTTCATTGGCCATTGGACCATATGTGCTGTGTGATAGTGTGAGATGAACTAAGTATTGCTGTGAGTCATCCGTGACGGTGCTATGTGGGAGTGACTCTCGACTTGTTTGGTGTTCTACATACTTTTGTGATACAACCAAGGTCTAGTCAGGAGCGGGGGATCAACCTGTCAGTGTTTGCCAGAACCTTTGTGACGCAGATGTAACCATTACGCTCAGTTTTACCATTTTTTCCAATCTACCAGCAGTAGTCCATTAATGAGACTGACAGGGAGAATGGCGTAGGTTTGGATACTAGGTGATTTGTAATGACGTGAGGTTATTTGAAATGCAGTCATCATGGGCTAAAAAAATGTTTCTTGCTTGCAGTAGAAATAAACCTCATGAGGTATATATAAAAAAGAGATATAATTGTTTCAGTGGCATCCCTGTTAGTGCACGTTCAGAAAGCTATCTCCCTGTCAACTCTTTTGCCGCAGCGTTCCTAGGTGTTGCTTCATTTCAGCAGCTTGCAAGACAATATATGACTTGACCAGCAATTTTATGTCTTAATGTGGCAGATCTTGTATTGAAGGAAAAAGAAACATTTACCAGCATTTAAAACTTAAGACAAAATTGGTGGGAAAGTCACATTATCCAAATATCCACTGTATTGTAAGGCATCTCGCTAGGTCATTTTTATTTGTATATTGAATTCATTTATCTTAGGAACAATTGACAAATTCTCATTGTCAAATAATCAGTTTCTACTTAAAGATATTTCCATTGTAAACATTTCTTATGACTCTAAGACAAAATGTTGATGTGTAAGTATGTGTGCATTGCTTCTTTATAGTGTTAGAATTGTGTGAAAGTGAATATATAATGATAGATTTTAAGTCAGTGCAAAGTCATACTCCTATATCATATATTGGCAGATTTCTCCTGTATCTGACAATAGCCATTATCTATCTTCTGGTAATGTTTTGGTGGTTATTCATTGAGTCAATCAAAGTGGACATGCAAAATAGCTTGAAGTTGCAGGTGTGTTGATAGGTGATAAAGCCTCAGATGACAGATGGAGAGGAAGTACACTTCATCCTTTCCAGCTATTGAAAGATAAAAAAAAGGCATTTAACACTCTGCACTTGATTCACTATCCACTTTCAACCAGAAGATCAGTGAAGGCTCCAGAATATGCCAACATGTCACAGAAGCTCAAGTGTTGACCATGTAGTCCCCAGTAAATGTTGCCAGTATAATCTTTGCCTGTCCTCAACTAAGCAGACTTTACATTATTGATTTGCATTTCATTAGTAATGATAATATCAAGGTGTAATACCACCTGAACTAGAGAGGTCATGCTTTCTATCTATGCATATGTACTATTTAACCACAAAAAAATAAAAAGATCGGAAGAGGAAATTCCCCAAAAGTATATAATGCTCAAACTCTTGAGTAGATAAACGAATGCTTTTTTCTACTGCTTTTAGGTAGGATTAATTCATGTTGAAAACTCAGTATTAGGCAATATAGGCATACATGCAAGACATTTAAAGCACCTTTCTTGGATTTTAATTCCATCAATGACAATTTTTGTATGTATGTTAAGTATTGTCTATCTGTTATTAATTTCTTTGTACCATTTCTATACATATAGGATATGTGTGATTAAGCTTCATAGTAGACAGTGCTTGTTGTTACTCAACCAGGGAGGACGGGTGCTAATGGGAGGGGGACACAGCAGATGCTCCTAAATGACAATACCAGGAGAGTGAATCACCGTTTTTTATGGTAAAAGGATGACATCAGCTGACACAAAGAGAATCTGTGATAAGCTCTTTTGTGTTGTGATAAAGAAGAGTGGGCCAATTTGTTCATGTAGTATAATATTCTAAATGAGCCACTATTAAACTGAAAAGGAATATCAGTTTTCAGATATGTGTGTATCTGTAGCTGATATCCAAAGGCACTCAAGTGATGAAAAGCCCATTTAAGATCAGGATCACTGTTCTTGTTCCATGGCTATATCTGACAATTTTTTAGGGGGATAAACTTGTCCAGATTAAGTATGGGGCTTCACTGAAAAAGCTTCAGTGATTCTGATCTTCTTGTTGACTTAAAATTCTTTTCAGCAGGAAAAAGCAATATCATATGTATTAAACATATAGAAAAAAACAAAACATAAATGTTCTAGTGATTGATTTTTACTTTGAATTATGGTTGAAACTTCCAGGATCAGTATTCAACTTGTCTGGAAAGAAATGCTCTGATTTTGTATAAGAATTCACAAGCCACAAGTGAAAATTAGAATTGGCTCATAAATGAGATGTCCCCCTACCCAGTAGTTTTGTCTCTCTCTGTAGATTAGAATTACACAGCCATTGTTTCCTTTTATAGTAATGTCAATGTAACCACGCATTAAAGGTTATTGATACTTAAACACTGGGATTGCTAGATGTTTAATTATACTGTAGCGGGTAGGAGAACTTCAAGTATTACCACTGCATGAATTGTACCACATTGACATTATATAACCAAGTTATCATGGTAAACATCACTGTTGAACATTGGGAAAGTGGCATGAAATTAACTAATGAAGTTATGAAGTGTCTTCATCAGTTAATCAATGTATGTTATTTGCCAATTCAACAAGAAGACAAGTTGTAATCATAGCACTTTGTTCTCTAAGGCTAACTTATCCTGTGTTTTAAATAGGGAATTTAGCTTTGTGACAAAATATGATGCAAATTTAGTCTGCAAGGTGTTTACTTTTGACACTCCGGTATAAACATTATAAACATTTAAACATTCTCTGTGTACTCTGAAAGCTGTGTTGCTTGATTCTGTTAGAAGTTGCATATGTTTAGAACTGTAGAGCTGAATATCTAATACCTCACATGAAATGAGTGCATAGATACAGCATAAATGTTTCCATATTCTTGTTCTGCAAAGAATATGATTATAGTATATTTATAAATAATACATATTTATAAATATTTCACCATGATCCACTGACATGACCAGGATTCAAGGGATTTGGATATAACAAGTGCTAAGTTCTGAACATTTGAAATTTCTGTCTGTTTCTCGTATACTTTTGTGAAATTGTGTTAGCCTGTGTTATCATGGGCTTTAAATATATAAATCTGCCTAAAGGAAGATAATTTGTGCGAGAATCAGATAAAAGATGAATTTATATCAGCTTAGAAATAAAGAATTTGTATAATGATCTTGTGCATGCAAGCTCTAATTTCTGAGGAGGATGTTTGTTGCAAGAAACTCCCCACATCAGGAAACCAGGGGATTGCACTCACTGAAGCTAGGAATTTTGACAGCACAACAATTTACCAGGAGTTGTGGAGTTTTAGGTTATATTTTACCCTTACAGCTGTAAGGGACTATATACTTGCCCAGTTATTTATGTCATCCCGATTGTGAAGGCATAGAAGTGATATCGTAAGATACAGAAGAATGTTTCAGTGGTAGTTCACACTTGTCAGACTTGTGGTATATTCAATGGATAGCATTTTGATTAGATCTAAAGATGAGCAAATTAACTCTACAGAGACAACAAGATGTGAACCCCAGAAACTGGATTTAATGTCTCATGTAACTATAAAGGATGGATGCTTATGGTAATTTTCAAAGCTAGGTTTGCTTATGTTGTTATTTGGTGACTGTAGAGTGTTTAAGAAAAGTAATGCTAAGCAACTCTTCCTGAGGGCAGATTACAAGTGTTATAAGACAGTTCTGGTTATTTTTCACTTTTTTGCAAGCAGTAGACGCTCAGGACTCACAATATTTTGTTGACTCAATTCTGTTAAATAGTAAATTGCCCAATTTGGGGGTAATGTGTCAGGCAACCAGAACCTCTCATCTCACTTGTAATTTGTGTTGCGACAAGGGACTTTGCGCCTTACTGATGGAAGGTCAATGTCGCTCGTCACTTCACATTTTCTACCAAATATAGTGTAAACAATTATGTATCATGAAATAAACCATGAGAAATAGTTTTTGTTTTATTAAACCCATCTATTTATTTTTTTAGGTAAATAATAATCCCTTTTGCAATGTCTCAAATGGGTGCATGCTTCATAGCAAATGTTGTCCTTACCTGTTTCTGGTATTTATTTTATGATGAAGCTCAATTTAAAGACAACAATACCAAATGGGTCATCTATTTGGTGATTCAGTTTATATAAACAAAGCTGTTGTAAGATAACTGCTAAATAAATGAATTAATAAATAACTAATACATGGAACAGATTATACACCGTCTTCATTTAAACATTTATAATACAATCTTGACATTTACTTGTGAGTGGTTGAATTACTTGTAACAATATATGCTAAAATGATCATGGATGTAATTTTTGCTCATGCCATCACTTCTACAACAACCTAAGCCACATCTTCATCAGGCTCACAAGTATTTGAACAGGTTTGATCATCACATGAGGAACACACTGAAGTACAATACAGTCCATCCCTACAGATTTACTTCTCTACAGCAAGTAGTTTTACAGCAACAGGAAACAATTAGTGAAATAGATTATACGGTAACAGGCTTATAAGTAAAAATAGGACTGAGTGTCCTATCATGAAATTCTAACTCTATTCAGTGTCCTGTGTCTGCAACATTATCTAAGCACTCTTGATGTGCATAGTAAGCTTGGTATGAGTGATACGTAACAGCTGATGATAAAGGAAGGTTTTAGGAGAGACTGGATGTTTTGCTTACTTTCTGCATAAGCTGCATATATCTTATACAAAGACTTTCATGCATCAGAAGCTCCATATGGTGAATTTGATCAGCCACCTTGGTGCACCTACAACTGTTTGTATAGTCATCAAAATATGTAATGCAACTTGAACCACATGGCTTACATAAATCATATGTTTGCCACCTTATTGGAAATTCAGTGGCTGGTTGCTGCACTGATGGTTATGAATTTTTCATTTCTTTTCGTCTCCATGGATTTTCCGGAATGGAACTGGACTGAGGATCCACCATTTTCAAGCTCCCAATGATGACCCTGGAACTTGAATGGTAGTTTTGTTCCTAAAATAGTCTCCTATCCAGACAAGGAGCTTATCTCTGATTCTCCTCCTTGTTAGGATCTCCAAAATGACAAGAGAGTTTGTCAACTCAAAGGCCTTTTCTGCAAAGATATTTAGGAAAGTGGCTAAAGTGCGAGCTGTGCTCATGCCCACAGTGAATCCATGAAGATTTGCTTGTAGATGTTCACTTCCATTCTCTTTATTTTGCCTAAACAGCAAAGAAGAGGTATGGGGTAGTACCTTACGATTTGGGATGTCAGCCCTCTTCTAACCCTGGGGGGGATTGGGTCTCCCAGGATGCATTGATGAATCACTGGAATGCAAGGTCACCTTGATAGCCTAGGTACAAATGATTGCATAAGGAATCTCATTATTTGACCTTCATATTACCCTCAGAGAAAATGTGGTATCGACGCCCTTGATTCTGATGAGGTTAAATTGTCAACATGAAGACATTCATGAGTGACTCTTAACTCTATTGGTAGACTAGTGCTTCCTGTCTTTGCAGAAAATTCATACCTGACAACTCTCTGGGGTAGTATCCTGAAGTATTACTAGCACATATGCTATGTTCAGTGGAACTGGTTTCAAGCACATCCATGTTGTCAGTGTCTTGGTGTTAAAGCAGGCCAATTCGCTTTATCCACTTTTCATCTATGAGATTATTCTACAACGAAAGTGCCGGATCAGCATCATAGCTCGGGATGACTCATTGAAAGACCATCTCATTACTTCTGTAGCAAAAGGGAGGTCTAAGTCCTCATCTCTGACATGATTGGGCTCATGATAAAAAGATCAACCTCTTACTAATATCTAGGTTCACATAGATATGCATGGTCCAGTCTGAAGAGGCCCCAGGCATTTGTCGACCTTGGAGCAGTAGACAGTTCCCTTGACCTGCATGACTTAACTTGTGGTCCCTGCTATGCTCGGCAACCCAAAGAGATGATACTATCGAAAGTGAACCTTCTCCCTTGTTAAAGTTTCTTGGAGCATTATTCCTTGACTATACAATTGTGGAGAAAAAAACATTAATATTTCCCTGGAGTTGTCGAGGGTCCTCTTGGAGGTTGTCTGAAACTTTGCCTCCTAGACCTAATCCTTCTCTTGTCCCTTTTAAGCTGGAGATGGGGCTGTCATCCTGACCTAAAAAGTTTCTGTGGCTCTGAGCTCCTATATTGTGTATTTTGTTTTTACATCAAGTATATCAAAAGACTACTACGTACTATGTAACTGTAGCAAGATATTCGCGCGCACGTACGCACACACACATACATACAAAGAGATAGATAGATAGATAGAGAGAGAGAGAGAGAGAGAGAGAGAGAGAGAGAGAGAGAGAGAGAGAGAGAGAGAGAGAGAGAGAGAGATAGAGAGAGAGAAATAGAGATAGAGAGAAAGAGAGAGGAATTGAGATAGAGACAGAAATAGAGAGAGATAGAGACAGAAATAGAGAGAGATAGAGACAGAAATAGAGAGAGAGAAAAATAGAAATAAAGAGAGAGAGATAGAAATAGATATAGAGAGATAGATATAAAATTGAAATAGAGATAGAGATAGATAGAGACAGAAATAAAGATAGAGAGAGATAGAGACAAAAATAGAGAGAGAGAAAAATAGAAATAAAGAGAGAGATAGAAATAGATAGAGAGATAGAGATAAAATAGAAGTAGAGATAGAGAGAAATAGAAATAAAGAGAGAGAGATAGAAATAGATAGAGAGATAGAGATAAAATAGAAGTAGAGATAGAGAGAGATAGAAATAAAGATAGAGATAGAAATAGAGATAAAGAGAAATAGAAATAGAGATAGAGAGATATAGAGATAGAAATGAAGAGAGAGAAATAGAGAGAGAGAGAGAAATAAAGAGAGAGAGAAATAGAGACATAGATAGAGATAGAGAGAAATAGAGATAGATAGAGATAGAGAGAAATAGAGATAGATAGAGATAGAGAGATAGAGATAGATAGATAGAGAGAGAGAGAGCAAGAAAGAGAAGCAAGATAGACACGCACGCACACACACACACACACACAGAGTGAGTGAGAGAGAGATAGATAGAGAGAGAGAGAGAGAGAGAGAGAGAGAGAGAGAGAGAGAGAGAGAGAGAGAGAGAGAGAGAGAGAGAGAGAGAGAGAGAGATTGGTTTGATTTGATATAGTTTATTTGCAGAACAGTTTACATGCCCTGGAAAAAGCCAGGGTAAGATGTCAAGCATCTATCCAAACTGACTAAGCTTCTATTGCGTAAAGGGCTTAGTCAAGCACAAATCTTACATACCTGAGGGGCTCCATTATACTGGTTAACATATATACATGTTTTATCTGGTAGGTAAAAAAAACTTTATATATCAATGATCATGTCAAAGACAAACCAATGTCTATAGTAAAATTAATATATGGTGAACATTAAAATCTCCACAAAATAACAAAGCATCATTATGCATCATATTGTCAGGAGGTTTAGGTACCTCTTCACTATCATGCGGATTATATACATTAAAAAAAAATGATAGTTTTGCCATCAAGAAATAATTTAACACCGAGATATTCAGTACGTGTCACGTTTGACATCGATCACTTTGGATGGTATGTAGTTCTTTATATATATGCTAAGCCCTCTTGTAGAGGGATTAGCCATATTAAGTTTGTCATAATAAGTGTATCCCGCAATTTTTGCATAGCGAGCACTAGTTCTGACTTCTCGAAGGCAACATACACCAACATTCTCAGTGTGAAGATAATGAGAGAGAGTTGCCTTGCGTTTCTGCAAACTGTTGACGTTCCAAGTAATACATTTCAAATAATTACTTAGAGCCATCGGTCGTTATCTGATCGAGAGAGAGAGAGAGAGAGAGAGAGAGAGAGAGAGAGAGAGAGAGAGAGAGAGAGAGAGAGAGAGAGAGAGAGAGAGAGAGAGAGAGAGAGAGAGAGAGAGAGAGAGAGAGAGAGAGAGAGAGAGAGAGAGAGAGAGAGAGAGAGAGAGAGAGAGAGAGAGAGAGAGAGAGAGAGAGAGAGAGAGAGATAAAATTGATATAGAGAGATAGAGATAAAATAGAAATATAAATAGAAAGAGAGATATAGAGATAGAGATAGATAGACAGACAGATAGATAGATAGATAAAGAGAGAGAGAGAGAGAAAGAGAGAGAGAGGGAGAGATAGCAAGGGACACACACACACACATACACACATATAAAAATGGATATAGAGAGATAGAGATAAAATAGAAATATAGATAGAGAGAGAGATATAGAGATAGAGATAGATAGATAGATATATAAAAATGGATATAGAGAGATAGAGATAAAATAGAAATATAGATAGAGCGAGAGATATAGAGATAGAGATAGAGATAGAGATAGATAGATAGATAGATAGAGAGAGAGATAGCAAGGGACACACACACATACACACGCAAACATACACACAGGTCCTACCCCTCTGTCTCTCACACAAACACACACGCGCGCGCGGCCGCGCCCGTTAGCTAATTGACCTCCAAGCTCAGGTCGACCAGTCAGCACACGCTGACACAGGCGAGCTCACCTCGGTGCATATAAACCCGGCGGCACATCTGCTCCGCAAAGAATAGCTTATCATTATGATAAATCCTCTCCAGAGATCACATAACACATAATTGAATATGTGATGTATATGCATGTTAACAAATATAATTATGCTCCCGAAGGAAAGAAGGAATCAGGCTGGCAATAAAAATATTTGTTGTGTGCTGTATCACAAATGACATTCACCCACATCTTAAGAAAACCATGCTCGGGCTATCATAGTCCCATCAGAAGGGAAGTCACGTCTTATATGAGCATTTACCAACTACAGTTATGTGATTGATGCAAAAGGTTTGTACTTTTTTTTCAAAATTTCAATAACCTGGCCATTCCTAATCATCCATACAGCCTGTTCGGGGAGTCCAACTATCTCTTTGTTTCTGTATATCTGAAGCATGGGACACTGTAAGATATAGTGTACCAAGGTGTGTGACCTTGGTAACGTACACACCCAATATTTTTTTTCTTGTTCACCTGTCGGAACACCTAACCCCCAGTAATATTCATACCCTAACCTAATTCTTATATGCGCAGAGTCTTTCCACTTGCTCTTGTCCCTCCGAGATTAATAAGGTATATCGCCCTAAAATGGCATTTTCGGATGGACATTGGACAGACCGCTTTTAATGGATTCGAATGCCATGCAGTTTAAAGTCGGCTCCGAGCACTTATCAAAGGTTGGCTAACTTGGTCTTGAACCCAGGTTTAGGTCGTGACCCACTGTGTTATCTAGACGATATCGTAATCTATAGTAGGATTTTTTTTCTGATCATCTTAATCATCTGGATGAAACCACTAAAATTTTGTCTCGAGCAGGATTCAAATCAAACATGGCAAAATGGGAGATTGCTTGCTAAGAACTTCAATTATTAGGATTCCTCATTTCTGCTGCAGGTGTACAATCTGACTCTAGTAAAGTGAAGGCCATATGTAACCTTCCCACACCCACCAGCTCATGAGAGGTGAGAAGGATTATGGGTACTGCTGGATATTTTCGCAGGCATATCAAAGATCACTCTAAAAACTCAATTTTTTTAAATGGAAATCAGAACATGAGTGAGCTTTAGTTAGTTTAAAGGAAACATTAGTTATTGCTCCTCTCTTTAAACGTCCTAATCTTGACTTGCTTTTTAAAATTCATACAGATGCAAATCAGCGAGCCGTTAGTGCTTGTCTTATCCAAAAACATGATGGACAATCTCACTCTGTTTCTTATTAGAGTCGCAAACTTAGAGACGCTGAGATTCGTTATTCAACGACTGAATTGGAGGCTTTAGCTATTATTGAAACTATCAAGGCATTTCATTCTTACGTATATGGCGGTAAATTTCACAGCTATACGGATCCTAAGCCATTAGTCTATATATTTAGACGTCCGACTAAATCTGCTAGAATGACGCGCCGGAGTCATGATTGTAAAGTCTTCTACAAAGATCATGCAGATCTTTTATTAAGGCAGATTAATCAAATAACATCTGTAGATCTGACTACTTCAGATCCTAGAGTATTTCGTCCATTGCAGGTTGATCCCTCCCTAAGCGCAAGTAAGATTGCTGGTCATCAAAGGACCTATCGTACATATAGGAGACTCCAAGAATATATTTTTCTTATTCACTTAGCTATACTAGGAATTATATAAGTGTTTAACTTGCAAAAAGCTTAAAGCTCAACAAGGGCATCGAGCACCATTAGCAGATGCTCCACATGCAGTTGGCATCCTTGAGCGAGTCACCATGGATCTCGTTCAATTGCCAAAGTCGGACAATGATTTCAAGTATGTCTTGGTAATTGTAGATAAATTACCACGTTTTACTCACCTTATACATCTCAAAGATAAACAAGTAGTAACTGTCACGAATGCTTTGATTAATAATTTCATCACGATCTTTGGTCCACTACAAGCTTTTATATGTGATATTAGTACTGAATTTTGCAATTCTCTTCTAAGAAGTGTTTGTAAGCTGCTGGAAAATAAGATAAACTTACAGAATAGTTAGATACTTTATATGCACTGACTGAGAAGAATCCTCGTCGTGGGGACACGATGATACCTCATGTTAGATTTGCTATCAACTCTTCAACCAACCCTATATTTGATCCTTAGACGGTCGATTCATTTTCCAGTTGGGTTAACAAACAAATTGGCTGTAAATAAGCCTGTTAATGAAATATTTGGAAAATTAATTCAGGCACGTGATGCAGCTGTACTTGCAAGTAAAGAATGCAGTAGCCGTCTGGTTAGCTCATTGGTAGCGCGTCGACTTCACATCCCCGTGAGTTTCCACTGTTACCTGGCGGTTACTGACGTAGCTGGGCACTGCGTTGGGTAAGGACCAAGCTCAGATCGAGTCAACACTCGTTGGCACATTCTCTCACGAGTCAGCACACACTGACACAGGCGGGCTCGCCTCAGTGCATACAAGCCCGGCGTAGCATCTGCTCCGCAAATCTGGCTTATTCTTATCCTAATACCTGCTACTGATTTAGATGTTGGTTGCCAAATTTTACGAAAATGTCATCCTTGGGAAACCACTGGTTTCATAGAATGCTGGACAGGTCCCTCGAGTATTACAAAGCGCAATGGACCCGTGACTTATCTGGTGAAAGGCCTGGTTAAGAATAGTGTTTACCGACTCCATCGTAATGATATGTCCTACGGGTACAAGACGAATTGGAGATCGTGAGTCCAGATGAGCCGACCGTCAATCAAGGGTCCCCCAGTCACAGTCTCCTTTTCCCGGATCGGGAGGGATGTAATGAGGCAGCAAAGCATCTTTTTCATGAAACTTTCTACCATTTTCGCTTATGCCTTCCTTACAGCTTCAAGGAGCTACTAACAACCCGCAAAACAACCATTCGTCTTGAAGACGTTTCTTGAGATGTTTTGCATTTCTTTTTTCTTTTTCAAATGAATGTAATTATTTTTGTTTATCAATAAATTAGAACTTGACCCCCCGCAAAAAAAAAAAGTTTTCAAAGCTTAAACAAATAAATTGCATAATTTAAGTCTGAGCAACTGCTGAGCTACTCAGACAGTTGGCTCAGAGCTGTGAAACCCTCACCATACCTTGCTTTGTGCTTGATCTAATAAAAAAAATAAACATTGTATATTGTGTTTCCCAACTCCATTTAGTATTTTTTTTATCCTTAATGCTAAAAAGAGAGAGAGAGAGAGAGAGAGAGAGAGAGAGAGAGAGAGAGAGAGAGAGAGAGAGAGAGAGAGAGATAGAGGAAAGGAAAATAATTGCGTGGACTGATGGCAATAAAAAGTCAACTCTTGCAGACCAATCACCTTGTGTATATATCCTCGTGATAAAGGTACAGAAATCAATATACCCTTAAAGTTAAGTTAAAAGGGGCTCTTCAACAGAATCTGTAGTGTTCTGTGGTATCTGTGCCATTATTCCCCAGGTATTGGCACAGTAGGCAAAGTAATAAATCAAATTTATATTGTAATTATATAATCATCTCTGAAAATACATACATATTGAGACTGTGAATAAAAATAAAACTTTTTAAAAAGAAAACTCTAACAAACTTTTTGTTGAACACAATTTCCTATTCTTTATAGATTTTTAAAATTTTATCTTACATAGATGCATAATACAGACTGTAGTGTTCAGGTCTAATTGTCTTACGCCTACAATCTTCTTCCTTTGCAACCATACTACACTTCATTACTATAATTAGCATTACTATAATTATAAGTATTCAATTGCAGGCCTGTAACAATCCACACTCCACACAAATACACATACATACATTATATATATATATATATATATATATATATATATACATATATATACATACATATATATACATATATATACATATATATATAATATATATATATATATATATATATATATATATATATATATATATATATAAATAAATATATATACATATATATATATATATATATATATATATATATACATTGTTATTTACATATAAATATATAAATATAAATATATATATATATATATATATAATACATATATTATATATATATATATATTATATATTATATATATATATATACACACACATACATACATACATACATACATATATATATATATACATATATATACATACATATATATATATATATATATATATATATATATATATATATATATATATGTATATATATATATATATATATATATATATGTATATATATATATATATATATATATATATATATATATATATATATATACATATATATATATATATATATATATATATATATATATATATATATATATATATATATATATATGTATATATATATATATATATATATATATTATATATATATATATATATATATCATACTATAACCTGTATCAAATTATTCTAAGACAGCAAAACTATTATTCTGCCATAATGTATATGTAGAGAAACTCATATATAAGAATAAATTATTTATATAACAAAAATTTACAATTTATGTGTTACAATTTCCTTCTGTGACTAAAAGTTGCCATCCTGCCATCATTTCTTTCTGTCGAAAGGATCTGACCAGACTTTCATATCTGAAAGAAAACAAGTCTGTAAAACAGCAATATGTATATATATATATATATATATATATATATTTCTCTATCTGTATATAGTTGCATATATATATAATTTACAGACAACATAATGTAATTTCTTCCAATATATATTCATAATTTGATCACTGAAAAGCTTTCCTATTAAATTTGGAGGCCATTAGTAATTTCCTGCTAAAATTACTAGAAATTCCTACAATGAAATATAATGAGAAGATAAAGAACAACATGATCCATTTTTAGCAGCAGAGTCCCTAAGTTATGGCAAAACTATAATTCTCTCAGGTTCCATGTTCATCAATCAACTTTACCAATGCTAGAACCACCAGTTTTGACAATTACATCTAAAAGACATGCCTCCTACTCGTTCTGGCATGTATTTTGAAGGTAAGATTAATGGAGGTGATTCATAAATTGGCAATGTTTGATCATGATCCTGGAAAAGGAGAAAATTTTATGTATGTGTCTGACTATATATTATCATTTGGAAAATAACATGGTACAATTTTCTATAAAAGTAATGAATTTGTCTATAAAATTAATAAAACATTGTAGAACAATAGTATATTCCACAATAAAGGCTTTCCCACTTACTTCCTGGCTGAATTTCCTCCTGATTAATACCTTTGCGATTTTCTGCTTGGCTCTTCTCTGCAAAAAAGATTTATCAAACATTATTCCTTAAAATGCACTATGAAGAAATAAAATTCATATTGTTATCATTATAATGTTTTACATTTTCTATATACATAAGGATTCCTGTATGCTTAAGACCAGATGCATCATTTAATTCTCTCACATCAGTAGAGTAGTTCCCATTATACAACATCTGCACATGCCTCAAGGAATATACATGTGTTTATATAAAAAAATATGAAAGTATGTAATTGGAACTTACTGTAGTCATCCACATGCATCATTGGGTATATAATGATAGGATACAGGGCTGCACTGATGAATCCTACAAGTCCTCCAAGGAACAACCCATATCGCCAACCCCGTAGAGTAGACATTTCTGCTAACTAAGAGAAAAAAAGATATTTAAAATTAGATACAGATTTTGCTTCAAATGATATACATGGATGAAGACACATATTATAGCCTGCACACCTTTGGTGCTATGACAAAGCCAGCAAGAGTCTACAAAGTCTACAAGACTGCACATCATATATTGTAGTAACAGGGACCTGAAAATG
Source organism: Penaeus japonicus (assembly GCA_017312705.2). Taxonomy (NCBI): domain Eukaryota; kingdom Metazoa; phylum Arthropoda; class Malacostraca; order Decapoda; family Penaeidae; genus Penaeus; species Penaeus japonicus. The sequence goes on from BOPN01000812.1 coordinate 379,801, forward strand.
GGCTGTGTTCCAACCTCATAACTACACCTAACTCTCCCCCCCCCCCCTCTCACCAAGTAGTTACATAGACTTAAAATATCTTACCTAATCCTATCCAGCTCTAGAACCTACCCAATCTTACATAACCCCTGGCCAAGAGGATAGGTTAGGTCTCCCATGACCTAGGCTACATGCTTACTTCCACTTCTTCGGGGGTGGGTGGAATCGAGCGGCCACCCTAAAGACAGAGCACAAGCGAGAGAGTGGTGGGTGGAGGATGCAGAACAGATAGCCAACAAAATACAGCTCATAGTGTTGCTCTACTATTCCTGTGCACAGCTTCCAAGATTTTGCCTTGAGGCACAACTGCTGCATATTATGGGTGTGGGCTTCTGGGTTTTCAGCATTTGCAAATTCAGGAGAGTGATTTACAGTCTTACGTACATATCTGTACTTGGACAGGCCTCCTTACACTGACCTATTATCACTGATTACTACTGATCCTGGGGTAATTCTTTCTCTTAAAATTGGAAGCAAGGTTGTAGTAGTCCTGTCTGGCACCTTTACAATCAATACTTTTTTGTAAACCTTTCTATTCTAATGAACACCCAGAAGCCACATTGCCCCACATCCATACCTTGGCTTAATATTCTCTCTTTCATCTCTACAATGACACAGTCCCACCCAATGTGATACTCCAGACCTTTGATGCAAGAGACTGCCAGGTGACAATAGACCTAAATCAAAGCTAACATAAGAGTAATGAAACAGTCTGAGAAATATATTAATAAGTATAATACTTTCATAAGTCTTCATGTGGCATTTATCAACTCATGTATCCTTAAAAATAGTAACTGACCAGTAACACTTTTTCCTTCTTATATATTTTATTTTTGACTTGATGGTTATACACAACTCTCTTTTTGTTTCCGTGATAACAGCACTCCTTATAGACTTCACAGATTCTGTTTAGAGGTAGTACACCATGCTTTTTATGTAAATATTCAATTGCTTTCTCTTCACTAAATGAAAATTCTATAATATACACAGTGTATCTTTTTGTGCATTCATTACACTGAGACATGGCATGTGCACCACTGAAATGTCTTTTTCCCTGAAGCATGGTATAGAAAAAAAGGGGGTTATGTCAGCTAAGAAATACTTGTACCAAAATTGTAAAAAATGTTGATAACTAATTTTTGCTCCCAAAGAGATTGCAACTCCTTAAATAGTATTGTTTATCCTTCCTCCTCCTAGGCACCCTGACAAAACAGACAATAATACGTGCAGTTTTTTTACTTGGCATACAGTGTTCCTACAGCAGTGAAAAGTCTGACACTATACATAAATATACCTCATTTACTTTTAGTTTGCACAAAAATTCACATAATTTTTTTTTCTAAAAATTGTTAATTCTATAATGCAGTAATAATGAAATTTTGAAATTTCAATGCTTCCATTATTTATTTGTCCTGTGAGTCTATCAGTTAATTTCAAAAGAATATGGAACCAACAATTAGTACAATTATGAAACAGTTACATTTTGAAAGCCACTGCAAACACATTCTTAACATTTACCCTACTGTTAATAGCAATTATGTGATTTAAAGCAAATGCATATCTGCATTACATAATGACAGATTAGGCAGGCATACACAACTGTATTACATAAATAAAGATTAAAGATTTAAAATCACACATCAAAGCCCTCTTCCATATGAGGAAGGTGTTCTATGTAATCTTTTGTAAAACTGAAATAAGCACACCATCCACTCAGGCTGAAATAAGTATCATACAGAATGAAGTCTCAATCGGATTTTTTGTTCGGATTTTGATGAATATAAACGACCTTAAGGACTATACACTACATTCAACCCGTCATTCTAATCTGTACACAAAAACTGAAGTACTTATGTGAATTATCTACACCAGTAACGACGGGAGAAGAGCCACCTTATTCGCACGTCTTCTTCCTCAGATACAGATTTTAGAATAAATAAAAAAGGGTCGTTTCCCGTCTTACGTTCGAGTTGTAACTGTTGTTTACCTTTTCACTCTGTGTCATTTGCTTTAATTTCTATTTGTGGAATTGCTGTGGAAAAAGTCTAAGGTTATGGTGTATTTTCTGTCGACCCTCGGGTTTGGGAAATAACTGATTATTTTGTTTTCATTTTTTTTCCTTTAATGAATGACCAATGTTTATGTTCCTTACGAGGACATTTCTTCCTCTTCGCTAACTCATCTTCGTTGTAACTGATAGATTTCATAACATATCCTTACTCACAGGCAGTACAGATATATACACCTATGTATATATATATATATATATATATATATATATATATGAACATGAACGTATAGTTTAAGGCCTAATTAATCACCATCAAAGATGCCAGGGCAGTGTGTATGAAATAGAATGCGCTAAAAGTGAATCCAACAAAACCTTCATAACGAACAGGAGGAAGATGGAGTTCGTTAAGAGTTGTTCGCTATAAGTAACAAGGCTCCTATACATCGCGTATGAATCCCGTCGCTCAAATTTTGCACTTTAAAACTTGCAGATAATGTATGTATATTAGAGTTTCTACATTGTAATTGCCAGATAGCTTTGAGGGTTGTCTCGTTATATGGTGGATTCAGGTAGATATTTGGGAGTAGTGACGTGCTTTAAGTATAACTAATTTATCTTAGTTAGGATGTGCGTTTATTGGATAATTGGTAATAAGACCATTTCATTTTTTGCTTTTGCTTTGGTCGTTATAGATAATACTGCGGTAGTAAAACTACGGCGGTACTTAGGGAATTTATATAGAGAAAATTAAAGACTGACAATAGCTCCTGTTATTGTGTTTAAAAGTTCTAGTAATAGTTTAATATCAAAATTATTTTTAATAATTGAAGGGTAAATTTAACTCAAATATTTAAAGAAATGAAATTCCTAATCTCCTCACCTAAATGTTCAATAATGAACTGATACTAATTAGTGGAAGTCAAAAATAACCAATAGATTTCAGAAGACAAAAATAAAATAAATTATATTAAACATGATATGTTTCAGGCTTTGAAAAAGTGTATTGAAATATTCTTTCAAGGAAAGTTCCACAGGGATTTAGATACTGTAAGATTTTTTTTTTTAACAGGCTGTTAATATTTTCACCATTAATAAATTCTCAATGGAAGATGAGATAATTTTTGCAACACAACATATATTTTTAAACAGAACACAATTAAACAAAAGTAACAAGAAGTACTTATTTAATTCACTGCTATCTTGGAAAATACCAGTGTGCTGGAGAAAATAATTATTTTTAAACTTGCAATAGATGAAGAATTATCATTTTTAATATACACTTATGGGTAATATTACTTATGTTTATATTAGCATGTGCATGTGCTAAACAAGCAGATACATAGGCCTCAAGTAAAGAGTTTTTTTTCTAGTGCCAGATTTACAAGGATACAGATTAATATGGTTTCCATCTTGAAATATACCTATATTTGGTTGTCTTAATCTTTTAGGTGCTTTTCGGTGTTTTAATCCAGCCTGGATAGTATGACCTAGATTTATGATTTCATGTTATGATTTATATTATAATTTAGTAATTGTTGAGAAGACTCCCATAGCCACCTAGGTGACTGATCAACATATCGGAGCTATAGCTTGCATGAATAATTGTGGAATATGCCTGGAAGAGGTTTGTTGGTATTTACCAAAGCACCTAGTGCAGAGGCCATGGCTATCAATTGACATAATGCCACAATTGGGATGGAACTGATAAATGAGATAAAAGCCTAGTTTATCATTAATTCAGTGATACTTTTGTGAAACATTTGAATGTCACTGTAAACGTATTTTCATTAGTACTTTCTGCCACAGTTTTGCGTGGTAAAAGATATTAATAATTCCTTATGAATATGTTGTAAATATTTCAGATTTGTCTCCTAATGCTGCTCGCAAGTTTAAAACATACACACACATCAGCTGAGGTATGTAACATTACATTTTGTCTGACAGTACACAGTATGAAATGGTTCCTTTTGAAGGAATTGTATACTAGATAACATTGCTACACTGAAAATGTACTTTAAAGTTATTGGTTCTGCATGGCTGATTATAAAGTGAAAATAAGACTACTAGATTTATGTTTATATACTGCAGTTATGGTTATATTCTTGTTATTAAAAATACAACAGCAATAATTACTGTTACTACTCCCAGCTACTATCACTATTTCCATTACTAGTTCTGCTTTTAATGCTACCATTTCTGCGACTATTGCTTTTGCTAACAAGAATAGTTTTGTTATTTAACTATGATTACCACTATCACTTCTTTTATTACTATTGCTATTGATACTATTACCTATTAACCCATCCACGACGGGGGAATTCTAGCCTTGAATGTCACAATGCCGGGGCGTTTGAATTATTAGGCCTAAATCAATTGAATAGCTGGCACAATACTGTGCCGCCCGGCCACTGGGCTTTTGAATTAGTGGTACAGTACTGTACCACCCGTCCAGAGTGGGTTAATATTTCTGATGATATAGTTATTATTACTATTGATATTATTATACCATACCACTACCAATAACACCACCACCATTAATGATACTATTATTACTAATACTGCTTCTGCTATTACTACTACTACTATCACCATTACTACTGCCATTATAAGTCCTAACTGATTGTGGTTAATTTCTTGTAACTACAACTACTACAACAACCTCTACCTTTACTTCTACTTCTACTTCTACTTTTACTTCTACTTCTACTACTATTTCAATTACTACTACTACAACCACTACTACTACTACTACTACTACTACTACTACTACTACTACTACTATTATTATTATTATTATTACTACTACTACTACTACTACTACTACTACTACTACTACTACTACTACTACTACTACTACTACTACTACTACTACTACTACTACTACTACTACTATTATTACTACTACTACTACTACTACTACTATTACTACTACTACTACTACTACTACTAATTATTATTATAGCTGTTACTGTTATTATAGGTACTACTGTTTTTATTACTATTACCATTTCTAGTCCTTTCAGTATTATTATTGCAGTTATATCCAGTACTATTGCTAGAAATACTATTATTGATACTTCTACTATACTTCTCTTATTACTACCATAGCTATGACAACTGTAGTAAATTATTACTACTACAACTGCTACTGTAGTAGACTACTTCTTTTCCTAAGCACCTTAACTAAAAATAAAATAAAATTTACTTACAGGTTTCATGATGGTTGCCTTCATGGAGTATGACTGAAGATACGTATGCTTGCATGAAGTGAAGTCTGTACATAAAGTATGTAATATTATGGAAAACATTTGAAAAATAGTTTAAGACGCTAGTCCAAATTTTTGGAAATGGCTCATGAGATTCATCAGGGGATGATTCCTCGTGATGAGTACATGCTCCCACACACTGTACTCACAGACGCGAGTCACAGAGGTGTGATTGATCGAGACCTTTCACCTTCAGCCAATGGTTTAATGGCTATTACCTCACTGTCTCAGAAAAGGCCCGCTTCTTCTGCCTCGGACATCAGGGATACCAAAAGGCACAGGACAAAATCTCTTCATTTCACATGCACTGTGGTCAATTGTGGAGAAAAGTTCAGTACTAGTGAGCAGCTAAATACTCATACAAAATTGCATGTAGGAGTCAAGCCCTTTACTTGTGAAGTCTGTGGCAAGGTGTGCCAGACAGAGAGCAAGTTGAAGGTCCACCAAGCATCTCATGCAACGGATGGCATCAAACCTGTTTGTGAAATTTGTGAAAGAAACTTTTCAAGTCGTAGTGCTTTAAACAAACACAAAAAAATGCTTCATAAACCTAAGCCACACATATGCCCACATTGTAATTCAGGATTTGAAGAACGTAAATATATGATAATCCATGCTAAAAGGGCTCATGATGCTGATGTTCCTCTTGAAGAAATGCAGTCTACCTCATCAATTAGCTTTCATGTCAATGACTTTGAAGCAAATGCTGGTTCAAATGAGTGTAAAGATCTCTATAAAGGCAACTATTCATTACCTATTGAATCTAATTCTGTTCATACTTCATCCATCTCAAATAATACACTTGAAGTCCAAAAAGACCAAACTGTGCCAAATCAAAATGACAGTGCCTCATTGGCCAAAAAAGCAGAACCAAATTCTCATGGAGTGTGTGCTACAATAGCATGTGAATTATGCACATCAACTTTCCCATCTTTAGCTTACCTGGAACAACATATGGCTGTACATATAGGAGAGAAGAATTTTACATGCCATGTTTGCGGGATGAGTTTTAACGGACGTCATGATCTGAATAGCCATATGAGACTACACACTCCTGAGAATGATTGTACAAATTTTGGTACCAATAACTATAATAATGGAAACTGCAATCAGTTTTCCACCAACCAGATGCATCCAGGGCAAGGTAGAGGTCCTCAGCTATATTACAGATATGCATGTGCTGTCTGCAATGAACAGTTTCTAACTCTAGGGAGCCTCAAAAGGCATCAAGCCAAGGGACATAATGCAGCTGTCCTTAACATCTAGCACAATGTATAGAATTAATAGATTTTTTGTATTTTAACATGAATCAGTTTTCAATATTTGTATTAGGTATTAAGAAGTATTTGGGAGCTACATGTTCTCTTTATCCTATGACATATGCTAATGCTTTACAATAAGATGAAAATATGTATTCTCCTTGAAATAAGTAAACAGAATGTGAGAGGTATTAGAAAGGCACTAAATCATCTGGAAGTTTAGAATGAAATCTTTTAAAGGTTGTTTCAAATCATCAGTGATGTACAATATGGTCTTATTTTTTTACCATTTGATATATATTTTAGTGGAAATGCTATATGATTATATATTGTTGACCTTTTTGTTATGATATTATAGTTTTCTTGTGATTTCCATTTATATATTGCAGCAATTGAACAACTTGAGCAACCTAGCTTTATATTACATGATAATAGTGTTTTTATAAGATCAATTTTACAAGAGTGCATGGAATGGACAATTCACCACTTAAAAATAATACTTTAAAATTACATTCCCATTTAAAATGCACATAAAACAAATATAATTTTAAGCAGTCAGTTCCTGTACTTTTAATAGGTAGATTTTAGGTAGCTACAAGGTGATGATAATTCATATTTTTATCTCTTTATGTGATATTTAAATATTAACCTAGATATAAGAAATATGATATAATATTTTTTTGTATATTAATAATCACAGAGTGCATGATATAGTAAAGATTCACAAAGAACGGTTTGTAAATGTGGCAGCAGATTACACCTGTAAATGTAAATCACAGAACTATAAGTTAAATCCATAAAAGTTTATCAGTCAGCTTGTATTGTTTTAGGAATGACTAAAGGCAAAGTGAATATAAATTAACATAAATATATGATGCCAGGCATTGTGTAAAATAAAAATAAACAGTAAAGTAAAGATGATCTGATTTTTTTTTTTATAAAATTATTAACACTATTCCTGTTTAGCTGCTATTTTTATAGTCAATACCCATAGTTTTAGAAAATAAGAGAAATATTATGGTTAGAAAGATAAGTATTTAATAAGGACTTTCCCAAATTATAGGTTTTGTTGCTCAATTGTTTGGCTTTCAACTAAATGCAGCCATATATTCACCTTTATAAACATCCCAGAACTGAACTAACTGTAAGGCATTATGGACTTCAATTAATAAGGCTTTTTATAAAATAGTGGCATTCTTTTCCTGTACTTAGTGCTAGTTCTAGTTTACAGAGCCATCTACACAGCCATCCAGTAATAATTTGTTTGAAAAGTCAGCTATTATCAGACCATGTCACTAATAATCATAATCAAATATAATGAGCCATAATTCTTCAGCAGCTCAACCAAATGATTGAGCCTTAGAGCTAAATTAGATTAAGTCATCACTACTTCAACTTCATATAATACATAGGGTAATACATATAGTACCAGTGCAAAGTCTCTCATGAAATTCTTATTTCTTTTTTACTCTAACAAACAATGTATCATTCACTATCTCTCAGATCATCCTCGTACTTTGAAATATGAGATGCCAAGAATGTATTTGAAGAAAAAAATCTGAAGTGCTCTTCAACAAATTACATACATAAATCAGATAAATAAACGAGTTGAGGAACACTAGTATCAAGTCAGGCAGGCATTACACTGCTTCATACTTTGGGTGTCATCCATTCTTAAGGTACAGTATACATGAAATGCAGGTAAGGCACCATCTACTCCTTTTGCAATTCATGTGGATGGTGTATTTGTGCATGTGAAAGGGAAAATGAGAAAAAGTTTCTTTTAATTTGTATGATTTATTTTTTAAAACAAAATATATTTTTCATAAGTTTTAAACGAGCATGTTATATCATGTTCTGACACTAAACCATCTAAATCTCAACAAACACATATGTAATTTACAGACAATTATTTTTTTCATATAAGATATTAAAGCTGGTTCTGAGCAGAGAAGAGTATAGGATTGCCCAACCAGAGTTACCTGCATGTAAATTATATTCTAGGTGTGTAGAGATGTTCTACTGGGAACCATTTCCAAAATTTCTAAGCATGTGTAAGGTGGCACTTAGTAACAGTCCTCTGTTGTATCAACTCCAAATAATGGAAGGCACCACCTCCAAATTAGAAGGGTGGTGTCCACTGGAATCATCAGTATTAAGACTCTGTTTGGACATGGGTCTACATCACAAAATTCTATATAATCACCAACCGCATTCAATATAAAACTCATTATGAGTAACTTGTACAACCCACAACCCACATGCGATATATCAAAGGGCCTGGAATCATACACATACCACCAGCAAAAATGTATTTCTTGAATCTATTGCAAATATTCAGTGTCTCATAGAATTAAATACACACACAGTATGGTGAAGCTCATATTACTACTGAAGGCCAGAGTTATTGTGATATTTCTTGAGCTATTTCCACGTTAGAAATTAGCTCGTAGATATTTTACACAGATAGTTATTAGGATGATTGTCAGCCTCCAACACTGCTATACAATTTGTAGCATGTTAAACTTCATTATAAAATGGATGACCCGTCATTCCATTAGCTCACTTCATGGAGTGTAATTTTATTATCACACACACACACGCACGCACGCACGCACACACACACACATACACACATACACATACACACACACAGGCGATCACACGCTTACACAGGGAGAGCGGGAGAGGGAGGGAGAGAGGGAGGGAGAGAAAGAGAGAGAGAGAGAAGAGAGAGAGAGAGAGAGAGAGAGAGAGAGAGAGAGAGAGAGAGAGAGAGAGAGAGAGAGAGAGAGAGAGAGAGAGAGAGAGAGAGAGAGAGGGGGGGAGAGAGAGAGAGAGAGAGAGAGAGAGAGAGAGAGAGGGAGAGGGAGAGGGAGAGGGAGAGGGAGAGGGAGAGGGAGAGGGAGAGGGAGAGGGAGAGGGAGAGGGAGAGGGAGCGGGAGCGGGAGCGAGAGCGAGAGAGAGAGAATGTAAACATGCAAATATAGGTAAATAACACGATATCGTGCACGTACATATTTGTGCATTGTAACCTTGCAATAACCATTTGTATTTATATATTATGTCTGTTGTAATTGTTATTATATCCATTGAATATTATTTGTACATGTATGATTTTACTATTGTATTCTACATAATGCAATCATCAATGTAATTTGTATCTACCATGTCATTCTAGTAGTTCCATATATAGTTTACCACGTACGCATATATACATACATATACGTACGCTCGTTGCTCCACCTATCTGTCTACCCCTCTCTTATTGTCACGTCAGACATAAGTGTCTTCTCTTCGTAAGAGCTATGTATTGATGCAACACTTCCCTCATCACATTCCAAATGTCACATGTCACAAGAAAAACGTGATTCACATATTCTCAGACAACTCATGCATTGTGGAGGAGAGTCTCCTCTCAGGAAGCAGAGGAACAACACCTCGCTTCTCGGGAGAGGAGCAGCCCTCGATCCAACATACGTTTGTTCAAGCTTGAGCAATAAAACCAAGAAAGCTGTTGCAGCCATATTCTTCATACCGTAAGCCACGCTAGAGAGAGAGAGAGAGAGAGAGAAGTAGAGAGGTAGAGAGGTAGAGAGGTAGAGAGGTAGAGAGATAGAGAGGTAGATAGATAGATAGATAGATAGATAGATAGATAGATAGATAGATAGATAGATAGATAGATAGATAGATAGATAGATAGATAGATAGACAGACAGACAGACAGACAGATAGATTGACAGATAGATAGACAGATAGATAGACAGATAGATAGATAGATAGAAAAAAGTCTAGCCAACTGATTTATTGTGAATTAAGCTTCCTTAAGTTAATTCCAAATAGTGTAGCAGAGTTTGCTAGCCGGGAGCCCAAAGTTGCCTGTTCCACCGTACAAACTGTGAATATAAGCAAGTGAGAAAGAAACAGAGAAGGGAGACAGGAGAGATCGGAACAGGACAGCAGAACTCACAGCTGTGACCTTCAACCTACCAGCTGGAGGCAAGTGTATGAGCGGGCCAACCAATAAGGTGCTGCAGCATGAGAACGTCTTTGTCTTCTCCCCGAGGCACAACCAGGGAACCTATCTGTTTACTGCGGGTGCCAGCGCCGGGAACAACTAAAGCCTTCCAGTTGTTTACAGGTGACGGCAGCGATGGTTGTTCACGGAGAGAGGGAGGGAGGGAGGGAGAGAGAGAGAGAGAGAGAGAGAGAGAGAGAGAGAGAGAGAGAGAGAGAGAGAGTGTGTGAGAGTGAGAGAGAGGTAGATAGAGAAAATGTATACATGCAAATATAGATAAATAACGCAATATCGTGCACTTACATATTTGTGCATTGCCTATGTATTTATCCCTATCTTCAATGTAATAACCATTTGTCATTATGCTAAAGAATGGATACAATGCAATAAATGCATGGAATGATTGTTAAAGTATTCAAATAATACTAAAGGATGAGTTTGATGATTCTTTCGTAATTCGAAAATTCATGCCTAAGAAAAAGGTAGTTGATATGTGAATGTGCATTTATATTCGTATCTTTTATCCAAGAATCAGTTTTAAAATAACATTATTTTAGAAATCCATGAAAAAATGTGTGCTAATTGTACACGGCATAATGTAGTGATGATGACAATGGATAATATATTGCAACAAGTTCACGATGATAACCCATTGCATACCCTAGTGAATCCATGATCCTAGTAAATAAAAGTAATTTAAGTACCGAATACTTGAAGTAATGAATGGAACATTTATGAGGACCGGCCACTCTTGAATTAAAATGTGCTTCTGGGCATTTCAGGTGGACCAGAAAGTCCGTTTTTAAGACAGCGCCTTGCATCTGTAATGAGATAGATTAAACATGTACGCAGTTTCTCTAGGAGCTGCTTTCTTTTAATATGGTTCTTATTTGAATTTGGTAAATACTCTTTTTTTTCCAAAATACAACATTTTGTGGTCCGGTTATCCTCAGGGCTGGCATACAAAATGAGGAACTGTGCATTGTTCTTCCGGTCAAAATAGACCCAAATTGTCAAAATCTGAATAAAATTACTGCAGGTGGCTGTGCCCAAAGCTCAAAATTCTAGTTTTGAGAAAATTGAAGTTAAAGTTTTATTCTATTATGCAGCGAGAGAATGAACTTTGGTGACGGTTCAGATATGTAATCTGGTGTTTATCTCAACATAGCCATAATTTTCTATAAGTACTATTTTCCAGTATATATATCAAGTGGATTAAAAATGTAAAAATGTAAAAAAAAGAAAAAAAATGTGCGATTAACTCAATTTAGCCTAGAGTCATAATTTGGCCCGAAACATAAGGTGATCCCCTTAATTAAAATACAGGAATAAGAAATACGGCTAATATGAGTGCGCACCTAAAACCCAAACCGTAAAAAAAACAATGTTTCATAAACAACAACAATAATTGTTACCCCTAACAAAGACCTAGTTCAACCGAGGGTCGGGCTTGCTCTTCCGTTTGTCCCACGAAACGGCGAGAGGCATGAACGCCCAGAGGATGAAATTCACCACCATCATGGCTGCGAGACAACACGTGCTGGCGGTGTAGCTATCGGTGGCGTCGCGGACATAACCTGTGAGAGGAGAGGGTCTTTAGGGTCATAGTTTTAAATTAGGATTATGTGGATTAGGATATTGAGAAGGGGTACTGCAGAGCAATGCATCTGTGAGATTTCGTCCGTGGGTTTAGGAGGCAAAATGTGTTAACGTGATTTCTTTTTTCCTCAGGTTGTTGGATGAGTTTTCATAGTTATTTAGACAAGTATTCGAGCCTCAGATTATTCGTTGTTATCTAAATAAGCATACATTTAGTCTAAAATCTGAATGTGAAAGAAAATGGGAGCCATGTAGACTAGCAGCATAGCAGCGGGAAAGCTGTTATAGCTTTTATCAACAAATGTACACATCTACACATTCCACAGACTCATTTTACAGTTCTTAACTCGAATAAGAGACAACACGTACCTGGAATAGGACCAATGATGAGGTAACCGAAAGACACAACCAGCATAGTGGCCCCGAACGTCGGCACGAAATCGTCCAGTCCCATGTAGTCAATCATGATCAAGACGTAGATACTCATGATGATTCCTACTCCGGTGCCCCACACTCCCAGCACGACCGTCAGCCACAGGACATCATCCAGCTGAGTAAAGGCTGTGGGATGTATTGGAACCAGAAGTTGGTATGAGAAATCAGGATGGAATTGGTACTGGATTGCCGTATGAACGATTGGTACTACGGGGTAAAAGCACCTGAATAGACTTTTTAAGAATGTGATACCTGCAATTACCTTATATCATATCCTACATTGATCTTAAAGTACTGTGTTTAGAAAATAGACAATCAATGATGAATACCCATTTATTGAATAATATCGCCCAGATAGAAGCAAGATACTTTGATATAGGTTATTTGTCACAATGCGTTCACTGCAAAACAGACCTCAAGCGAAACATTTATTTTACCCACAGATTTAGACTGATCTATATATCTGGCCATCTACTTACTTATATATCTGTGCATCTGTTTACCTATCTATCTATCTATGTGTTAAATGATGAGCCTTCCTCAAATTTCGCAAACTAAATCATTTATCTGCGTAGGGACAAGACAACGACGTTACCCACCTAGCATTGCAGCAGCGACGACAAGGCTGCCCGCCATGAAGAAAACCCGCATCTTGAACTTGGGCGAGTCCGTGAGAGACGACACGACGACGCGCGTCACCATGCTGCAAATGGCCGAAACCGAAATGCCTGTGGCGACGTCGTGCAAGCTGTGGCCGGCTTCTTGCATGGCAAAGGGCAACACGTTTAAGAAGTTCTCGTTGGCGTTGAGGGTGAGTGTTATGCTGAGGGCAATGACGATGGCTCTTGCGGACTTGAGGATGCAAAGGTCAGACAACGTTGATTTGATCAGGCGAACAATCGTTGAATCTTCGTGTCTTTTTGGATCTTCTTTGGCCGCAGGAGAGTCTTGCGACTTCTGGAGTTTTGGAACTTCTAGCTCTGTCTTTGGGCTTCGGTCAGGATCTCTACTAGCATTTGGAGACTGGGAAGATGCAGGCATTTCCTCTCGCGGTTGACGGCTAAGCACATTATCCGGAGATTTCGGAGAATCCCGAATCTTATTTGATAACTGAGGCGTGTCAGAGATATTTTTTTTCGAGGTCTCTACCTTCACACCCTCTAATTTCTCGTCTGAAGGCTTTAAATGCCACTCCACCGGATGAAAGACTGCAGCTCCGACTGCGCAGTTGAAGACGATAGCTCCCAGCACCAGCGTAGCGCCTCGAAAGCCGTACTCGTCCTGAAGGAAGTTGATAAGAGGAGGACCCAGGAACTGGCCGCCTCCCTCCCAGGCCATGAGGACTCCATTGGCCAAGCCTCGCCGCTTGTTGAAATAGAAGGGCACGATCATGCAGCTGATGTTATACAGGACACCGCAGCCAAGTCCTGTAGGTTGTTTGGAAATGGAGTGTGAACTAAGATGATCTAATGATGGGACATTAGCAAAAACAATGTCATCTTTGCGTATTAGATATGGATTTTAAATGAATCAATTGTACTTATTATATCCGCCTGTATATAGAACGCCCATATTTGATCAACAATCTGTATCGTTTGAAATAAACCCAGTCTTTCATCATATCTGCTACAGATAGTGAAGCAATACAAGAAAAAGAAAAAAGTTTTCGATGAAACGCTGAAATAGTAAGGGCTCGTCGGGAAACTTATTACAACTAACAAGTAAAACATACTTTCTCTTTGGTATTTACACTGATCAAAAGCTACGTGGTATCTCTTGTGATGGAATATTGCAATACAATTTAGCAAATATTGATACCAATTCCCTTATGCATTTCCCCCATCTCAATGCACATATTTTTTTACTATTAATGACTAAGAATAGATGAATGCTTAATCTTTGTATCATTACAGAGGAGATGAGATGCCTTGATGAGGAATTGCAATGGCATAAATCAATCATGTCTCTCCTTCTCCACACACAGGCCATACACACCCACAAACGTGCTGTAAGTGAGGAACAGCATTCCCGCCGAGGTGACGAAGGCCGACATGATCGTCCCGGAGGCGAGGACGACGGAGGCCACCAGCGCCACGCTCCTCCAGCCGAACTCGTTCTCGAGGGGTCCTAGGAACGGCCCTGTGATGGACCACAGGAAGCTGGCGATGTTGAAGATCCAGGTGCTCGTGGTCAGGTCGGTTCCCAAATCAAGGAGGAAGCTGGAAAAGACCACGCCGAAGCACTGGCCTATCGTGTCTACCAGTACCTGATGAAGGAAGGTGTCGCTTCAGTTTCGTGTGCGTTGTGTAGGCATGGTTAGCTGCCTACACAACATGGCAAATTAGATTATGAAGTTTTATGTAAATTATACACGTGTTAGGCTCCCGTTTACTGTAAAACTGAGTATTTTGAGTTGTATTGTAGTCAAACTGAGTCAGTGGAATAGGTTTTGGATCTGTTAACCACAACTTGGTCGTTCAACAGAGAGGTTAGATTTTGGTTCTTCCTACCGTACAAAAATGAATATTTGCCTTATTCATTCAGTGAGTGGCATACTTGAAAAGACTTGGCAA
>BOPN01000813.1:5000-10000 GCA_017312705.2 Penaeus japonicus
CCCCCGTCATCTAACTCACCTCATGTACCCAGACGTAAACAACCTTGTGTCACGAATTGGGCACCAGACAGAGATCAGTGTTTTAATTGTTGTGCGAAAGGTCACGGTGCCGACTCATGTTATTCGACACCGTACTGTCCTTACCACGGCACGCGCTCACACCCTTGGCCTCACTGCTCAGCGTTCCCTGACCAGGTGGATCAAACATACAAATTGCTCCAGCAACGCCAAGCAAACCGCCATTTTTTAGGGAAAAGCCAAAAACACCCAGACACGGCGACACTACAAGCACAATACCGGTAACACACCACATTGTCTCGACTAGTTGCATCCCTAATGATATCACTCAGCCGCCATTGCTTCCATCTATATTGAATGACAAGCCTGCATATTTCTTCTTAGACACCGGATCTTCTTGTTCTGTGGTCTCGTTGAATACCTTGCGGAATTCCTGATTTATCATTAGAATTTGCAACCTGAGTCAAACCACCATTTGCGGGATAACAGGAAATAAGGTATCAGCTTTAGGCAACAAAGTCCTTAACATTTCTCTTGGTAGTGAAATTTTTGCTCACAAGTTTGTCGTAGTAGAATCTAATTTTACCCCCGACACTCCTTGTTGGGTCATGATTTCTTATACCGTACAGGTATTTCCCTCCATCCTCAGAGTAATAGCATTACTTTTAATGGTCAGAATTACCTATTAAGGACTCCCTCTTGCCTTTGGACGCATGCCGACCCATTCACACCCGCAATGACAATCTATGAAGTCACACATGACCATAGTCACACCATGACGACACCTCACTCTCATTCCTCTCCTCCCCACCACCCCCCTACCCCTACCACCCGCCCTCGCTTCACCTTCTGCTGCGCGCGCACCCGCATCACGCAAACCTTCGCGCGCAAAACACGTTGACGACTGTGCGAAATCTTGGACCGCTAATGATAATGCTCCTAAGTTTATAGCTAGCGCCACTACTATCCCGGCATTTCATGATCTACTGATAGACGTTTCTTGTCCTTCGGCAAATGGTACCGCTTTGATATTACCTGATAATATACGAGTAAAAGGTTGTGCAACATTACCTTCCTTGTATAATATCACTGATAATAGATGTCAGGTGCATGTATTTAATCTTACCCCGGCCCCATTGACTATTAACGCTGGTGTACCTGTAATATCTTATGAATTCACAGACTTGCCTATCTGCGAATTTGATTTACCTGTTCCCTCCCCTGTTTTTTCTGCAACATCATCTTCCCCTGATGAGCAGAGCTCTGATCATGTTCTAAAGCAAAATTTAGATTTTCATGAAGGATATGATATTTTGAATACCTTATTTAAAGAATTCCCAAGCGTACTACCAACCAAGGACCGTCCTATCGGAAAAACAACATTGCTTCAACACTCCATTACCCTCGAGCCTGATGCTAAGCCTTCGTACATACCGAGTTATAAGATCCCCATTCGAAGGACAGGCCTTGAAAAGGAAGTTAAACAATGTTAGACATGAATCTTATTCAACCAAGCAATTCACCCTGGGCCTCTCCCCTCCTCCTTGTTCCAAAGAAGGATAATACTTTCCGCCCAGTGGTCGACTATCGCAAGTTGAATAAAGTAACAGTGCCAGAACCATTCCCAATTCCTAATCTTAGATTGTTGTTGCAAGACATTGGCTCTAATAAGATTTTTTCAATCTGTTGGACTTTGCTTGAAGCTTCCGCAAGTTCCTATGGCTCCTGAAAGCGTGCCTTATACGGCTTTCGACTCATATGGGACACTTGAATTTTTAGTATGTCCTTTGGCCTTCGCAATTCCCCTCTCACATTTAGCAGATTAATGTCACTTGTACTATCAGGATTAATTAATGATCAGGTCCTCGTGTATTTAGATGATATTTTAATTTGTTCACCCTCCCTCTCTGAACACGAGAAGAAATTGCGCCAGGTTTTCAATAGGCTATCAACTGCAGGATTATGTATTCAACCTAACAAGTGTCAGTTCTTCAAGTCTAAGTTAGAATTCTTAGGCCATACCTTGTCATCTAAAGGTATTGCACCTAATGATTCAAAAGTTAAAGCCATTGCCGACTTTCCAACACCTAAGAACCAGAAGGAATTGAAGTCATTTTTAGGCCTTTCAGGTTTTTACAGGCCGTTCATTCAAGGTTACGGGTCCATCGCGACACCGCTTAACCATCTCCTTAAAAAGGATACTACTTGGCAGTGGACAGACGAGGAAAAAGCCGCATTTACAACTCTTAAATCGCGACTAATTAAGGCTCCACTCTTAGCCTTCCCCGATTTCAGTTTGCCTTTTGTCCTCACCACTGATGCCTCAAACCTCGGGCTCGGAGCAGTACTCCACCAGAAAAACGGCCATTCTGAAACGCAGCCCATTAAGCTTTGCAAGTCGCGCCCTCAATTCAGCGGAAACACGCTATCACACGACGGACCGTGAATTACTCAGTATCACATGGGCCCTCCGTCATTTTCGAGAGCTAATCTTGGGATATCAGATAGAAGTGCACACTGATCATTCCCCCCTCACGTCCATATTTAAGGGTAGGGACCCTCATGGGACGACGCGCCCGCGCAATTGAAATTCTTGCAGAGTTTGACGTCACCATTGTTTATTTACCCGGGAAACAAAATGTCGTTGCCGACGCGCTATCACGCGCTCCCCTCTCTGACGCTCACAACCTGCCTGAATCTAGCTCCTCGCCCACCTTTGCCTCCCCGGGTGAAATTCTCTGACATTGCACCGATCTTGGCAAATACTGCCGCTCCTACCGTTGAGGATCCTTCGGAGGACGAGATCCGGTCTGTGCATGTTATTGGTCGCCGTTCCGACTCCATTCATTCCCAGCCACTGCCCTGGTCTTGCCGTTCTAGCCGTACCCCATGGACCCACCCACGGAGGACGAGATCCGGATAGCGCAACGTAATGATAATCTGCTGCCCTTAATTCAAGCTTTAGAAAGGAATGAAAGACCTCCCCCTAGCAGACATGTTCGAGTAAGTCAACTTTACCTCGATGCTAACGGTCTACTTTGCTACAAGTCTCGATATAGGACAAGAAAGCTCAAGGCATCTCGTAAGCTTGTAGTTATTCCTGAATCCCTTGAAGGTCGAATCCTCCCTCTTTTCCATGAGTCGAAAGAAGCTGCACACTGTGGTAAGTATAAGGCAATTCACTTAGCTCAGCAACGCTTCTTCTTCCCACACCTTATTAGCAAAGTTGCTAAGCATGTTCAGTCTTGTAAGCAATGTCCTTATTATAAGGGAAATACCAATGACCCAGCCCCTGCATTGAAATATGACATTCCAGACTTTCCTTTCCAGAAAGTCTCTTGCGACACATTGTCAGGATTTCTGCCTTCTCGCAATGGTAATCGTTATATTTTAGTCTTCATTGATAACTTCACTCGTTTTTGTGAACTCGTCCCCGTGCCCAACAAAACAGCAAATGTTGTTGCACATGCTTTTCACGACTTCTGTCATAGACATTCAGCCCCCATGTATTTTTCAACTGATAACGGGACTGAATTTCATAACAAAGTCATGGATAAGTTATGTGATATCATGAATGTAACTCGTGTTAACATTCTCCCTTACCGCCCACAAAGTAATGGTATTACAGAAAGGCTCAACTCCTCCATCCTCTCATTAATGAGATCGCTTGTTGATGCGACATCGGACACATGGGATGAATCACTATTGACAATCCAGTCTTGTATTAATAGTACATTCCATTCTTCCTTAGGTGATACCCCACATTTTCTTTTATATGGAATGGATAAAAGACTACCCTATGACCTCTTTGATGAAGATCAAGTTCCCTTATATAATGATAATTATGCTGAATATCTCCTAAATAGAAATAAGTCCATCTTTCAGATCACAAAGAAGCATTTGACTAATTCCAGAGATAAAATACTGTCATTTCAACACAAAGTGGCCCGCCACAAGGACATTGAAGTTGGAGCATTAGTATTTAGAAAAGTCAACCAACCACTCAATATTAAGTCAAAGCTTGCTCCTAGATTTGAAGGTCCATTTAGAGTAATTAGTGTAAAGAACAACAAGGCCTACATTAAATGCATACAGTCAGGTGAACAATCTTGGTCTCATTTCGATGTCCTAAAGCTTGCTCACAAGTACTATTCTCCCCCGGCCGACGAACACTAATTAAATTTTATCTTCCAGACCTTACTCCTCTTGGGCTTATCATTCTTCACATTGGCGTCTGCCGACCGCCATGCCCTACCCCCTAGGCTTCGCGCAGTGCCAGGAGCCTTCGTTGAGGACCATGGGCTAGTCTTACCAGTAACAAACAATGTGGAAATCAAAATTTCGCTTCAGCCGATTGCTGATTTCTCCGGCCTGGCTACTTTATTAACTCAATAACCAACTCGTTGATTTCAGCAACAGCAGGCGAAGTGCTTCCCAGTCTCATTACTCCACATGACTTACGCCCTATTCTCCACAATATCTCCTCTACTAATGTTAAGCCTCTCTTTCCTCTAAGGCAACGAATTCAGTTCTACTCTACTCTAAAATCTTACCTCACAATTTCAGGTCTCTCTGTAATTATTCCACTCTCCCCTGAAACTACCTTCAAGGCTTATTTCATTCACCCATTCCCATACAAAACAAATAACACTTTCTTCACTTTAAACACACAACATTCACTCATCCTAAAATCCCTTCACGGCCAGTCTATTTCCTTCCCACCAGCAGATTTCTTAAATAGCTGTGCAAAGACCACTCCTCGCACATTTGTTTGCACTTCATCGCCTCTGGCACTTGACACAAACATGCCATCTTGTTCCAGGGCACTCATTACAAACCATAACATTATAGGTCAGTGCACATTCTCTGAAATCCGTGGTTCGGTTAGGCTGTTTTCCTCTCATTTCCCGACATTACCCTATTATTTTTACTTCAAGGCTACTACAACTACAGTTAAAAACAAGATAACCCTGATGCGTTGT
>BOPN01000813.1:30000-32500 GCA_017312705.2 Penaeus japonicus
CGAAGGAAAAGCTTCTCTTCAGCGCTTCGAAGTCCGCCATCGATCCTACGACTAAGGATAGGGTCGAGAGGTCTAATCCCGCTAATCCATTATTAATAGTTAACTAAGTTGGGAAAGGGAAGGGGAGGGGGGAGGCGTATCGGATGTGACACCTCTTCGACCTTATCCTTCCGTAGAAATAGGGAGGTCCAATTTGGAAAGGAGGGAAATAAGTTGGAAATGGCCATCGATTTAGGCAGGAAATTGGTGTCCAAGGCGCGATCCGATAAATAAAATGTTTTCGATTCCTTTGTAAGGAGCATAATGTTATTCTCTTTACTATTTCGTTTAGTTATGCTTTTCACTTCTCATTTCTCGTTCTCTCTCTCTTTTTTTCTTTCTCTCTCTCTATTTCTTCCTCATTTTCTATCTATCTTTCTCGTTCGCTTTATTTCTTTTTTTCTCTACTCTCTCTTCCTTTCGCCCCTTTACTATTTTTATTTTTCTCTTTCCCTTTCTTTCTATCTCTATCTCTCGTTCTCCCCCTTTCCTTTCCCCTTCCTCTCCTCTCCTCTCCTCTTCTCTCCCACTCCTCCTCTTTTACTCCCTCCTTCCTTCTCTCCTCCTCCCTCCCCCTCCCTCCCTCCCTCCCTCACTCCCTCCCTCCCTCCCCCTCCCCCCTCCCCTCCACCCTAGCTTCCTCCCTCCCTCAAGCAATGACCACAGAACACCAGAATCTAATATTTTCTCGGCGTTTCCAGAGAGCACCACCTGGTGTTGTCCGGCCGACAAACAAATAAATAAAACTTCGGGAAAGCGCCACTGTTGCATAATGGCACTTCCTGTCTCTTTTGATTTCTATAAATGCGGGATGCGGTTCTCTCGATCAGCAATCGTGTTCTTGGCATCATCGTGTGGGTGGGTGTTTATGATCGTCGTTATTATTGGTTGTTATCATCCCTTTTTTTAGCATTATAGTTATTGTTGTTGTTATTGTTGTTATTACCATTACCGTCACTATTATCTTTAGTATCATCATCATTATCGTCGCATTTAATTCAATATGATCGTTGTTTCACATTAAACAGAGCAATCTGTACATACATGCACAAACATACATACATACATACATACATACATACATACACACATAATAATAATAATAATAATAATAATAATATAATAATAACAATAATAATAATAATAATAATGATAATAATAATAATAATAATAATAATAATAATAATATCTTCATCGCTAACTATTATTAATAATAATATAATAATAATAATAATATAGCTAGTAATAATATAATAGCTAATAACCAATAATAATATAATAATAATAATAGCCAATAATAATAATAACAATATGTCTAATAATAATAATAATAATAATAACCAATAACCAGCAACCAGCCTTCTAATACCTCTTCTTCTCCAGCAATAACAACAATAACAATACAGCAGCCAATATGCTGTAACAATAACCTTCTTCTTCTTCAATAATATTCAATACATCAACGTAATATATTGTAATACCTTCATTCGCTGTAATAATAATAATAATATCAGCAGCGCTGTAGCTGTAGCAACCAGCAATAATAATAATAACCAGCTGTAGCAATAATTGTGTGTCCAATATAATAATGTATATATGTTTATTCCGTAATATGCAGATGTTCGAGGAAACAAACAGTTGTCATGTGTGAATTAAATGGTGATATGTCTCAAAATAGTGACGACTACTTTAATAACAACAACAATAACTATTAATGCGGATATATTAATAACGACGATCTACCCGATGATACCAAATTACGATTGTCGTTCATTCTTTAATTTTCTGGAAAACATAAATGATTCTTTTGGTGTTCGATTGTCATGCCCGGAAAAAAAATCAAAGAAAAAGAGGGAAAAATAGAAGAAAAGAAAAGAAGGAAAGGGGAGGCAGCTCAGTCAAAAGAAAGGAAAGAAGAAAAGATAAAAACGTAAGGGGGCGAAAAGAAGTGAAAAAATGATAGATGAAATGAGGAGAAATAGAGGAAAAAGAAAGAAAAAGGAACTGAGGGAGGTGAAAAACTGAAAATGAAAGAGTAACCCGTCCATATGCAAACCTATGTCGAAAACATTTACGGCATCGGATCGCGCGCAAGTATAATTTCCCTATAATATTATCAAATCTATTTCCCTCAGCCCAAATATACGGAGAAGAAATTGTCACATATTTATTTAGTAACTATTAATACGGATTACGAAAATATTTAGGACAAATAGAAAGAAGAAGAAGAAGAAGAAGAAGAAGAAGAAGAAGAAGAAGAAGAAGAAGAAGAAGAAGGCCCTGCTTCATTCTTATTCAGACTGAGGAGGAGGAGGAGGTGGAGGTGGGGCTGGAAGGTGAAAAGTGGCGGCATCAAAACATAACAGGGATGGAAGGAAGGAGGAAGGAGGTGGAGGTGGAGGAAGGTGGTGGAGGAGGAAGGAGGAGGAGATTGGAGGTGGAGGTGGGTAGTGGAGGAGGA
>BOPN01000813.1:50000-52500 GCA_017312705.2 Penaeus japonicus
AATACGCGCAATGGAATTTTATCAAAGAAGAAAACCAGTAAATACCAGTACTCAGATAAAGCGTTGCAGAATACAAACAGAATGTAAATAACCAATACTTATTATTACATACGTATTCGTTCTTCAAAGGAAGTGCCATGTCTTATCGATTACCTTTTGGCATGTCGACTCCTTTTGTTCTCCGATCGCCAACATGCACATGTTAAGTCACGCTGATTTGCTAACTAATTTTGTCAATTTTTTTCCCAAGAGTTCCGCGTAGAGACCTATCTTAACTTTGCTTGGAAAAGACATTTTTGCGTGTTGAGTTATGCATGAATATGGGTGGTAATTGGGGTATATTCTGGGTGCACTGTAATTAGAATAGTTTGCAGTTTATTACATCTGCACAATCCAGTCCAGTAGATAAACGACCTGGTAAAGCCATGCAAGCTGACTTTTTCATACCAATCTCAATTTTCTCTTTTATTGAAGACCTTTTGAGTTTCATTTAAATAATTCGTAGAATCCCGATTAACTACGTATCTGCCTGTGTTTCTATCTACCTACTTATCTATCTATCTATATGTATGACTGTGTAGGTACGTATATATGTATGCATGTATGTGAACATCTACAGTAAGTACGCTATGTCCTCCATCGCAAAAAAAAAAAGAGACCTTTACGTTATGCAACAGGAGTCACGCCGCACGTCAAGCCATTTCTCTGAAATCCACGGCTATTGATTGGTAAAAAGTACTTTTCCGCAAGGACACATTCCTTAGCGAGCCCTTTGTGAGGTGCATTGGCTGATTTATTCACGAAATGCTATGTTGTAAAGTACAAAGTACAAAGGAGTTTCAAGGTTGTTTTTCCTTCTCTTTTATTATTATTATTTTTTTCTTGTCCACCTAAAAGACATTTTCTGTAGTCGTTACTAGACTTTCAGATTCTACTTTGATAGCGCTTTCGAGGTCGGGGTTGCCGTATGACCTTTTCAAATTGGTGGATATTAATTCGTAGATTATAAACATGTGGAAGACGTAAAATAACGCAAATTTCATCTATGTTGTATGTTCTACGGTCACTCACATGCGTATTGTGTATCTCTATGTTTGTAAGAAAAAATAATGATAATTATGTGTATGTGTGAGTGAGTGAGCTCATTCATATGTATATTTATATTTTTATTTTCACACAAACACACACACACACACAAACAAACAAACAAACACCGCGTAAGAAATGCAAAGCAGACATTGGAATAACTCACACCTACATTCTACAAAGGTGTCGAATTGGAATGGAATGGATGTGTTTGGTACAAGGCGCCGGAGATAGACCGGAAGTTCATATCTTAATGGCGTGAAAAGTTAGAGCTGCATTGATAACTCATTTACAGTTCGGTTCAGGAACGCATTTCATGTAAGGAAAATAACGATGCAATACAGAAAAAAAGAAAAATGTTTCGTTTTCTTTTTGAAATTGTTAGAAGTAAAATTAAGTCTTAGTTTTATATTCAAAAGGCGTGTCGAATGTTTTGTCTGTAGACATCTCATTTTGTTCGTCTTTAGGCAAGTGTCATTCTCAAACTCCCGTTATCCACCTGGCAGAATTGTGTATGCAAAGCGACGTGAATTGCCTCTTCCTAAAATTTTGGTTAATGAATGCAAGAATTCGGCCGGGTTCGAAATTTATGAAATAACATTGAATCCCGTACTTGATAAGGGAAATTATACGGTGATAATAGTAATACTTTACTTAATAATTTATGTTTTCAGTGATGAATGATTATAGACTACACTTTACTACTTTTTTTGCATAATTCTATGTATTTCTGTGTGTTGTTGTTTTTGTGCTGTTACTGGAAAGACTAAATGGCAATTAGCATTTAGTTTCTAGATAATCAAAATTTGACATCGTAAGAGTCTTCGAAATACATGTATAGTCTCGACCGGTAGATTCACCATCGGATTTCTCTCTCTCTCTCTCTCTCTCTCTCTCTCTCTCTCTCTCTCGAAAAGTGCTTATTGCTTCATACCTTACCTACCCATCCCTTGACTACTGCTAAAGTCGTTGTGTACTTCGAGGACACAGCCACCTCCAGTCTTCAGTTCTCTCTGTCCTCTGCCGCCCTGTGGGAGTCTGACAGGTACATGCTAGTCACTCTTTGGTGTTATTTTACCTCCTCTTCTTCCATCGTCCTCGTTTATGGTTTCCGATACAGTTCCTTGCACGGTTTTCTTTGCGAGGTCTCTAACGGGAGACATGTTTCCGCTTTTTGGCGACTGTGGAAATCGTCATAAGATCCCATTACATTCTGGATATCTTTTGCTTTTGTCACAAGTTTAGTATGTGGTACAGCTTTGTCCTGAAGATCTTGCCGCTTCAGGACACAAAAAGATCAAAGTTGTTAGATTCTAGGTTTTATAAAATTGAATAGCGTCTTTTTTTTCATTGTCTAGTCTAGTAGGAAGTACGCATTCCATCAATGTGTGTGTGTGTGCGTACATGTGCATAT
>BOPN01000813.1:65000-67500 GCA_017312705.2 Penaeus japonicus
CCTAGTTTTTCTTCTTTTTCAATTCTTATTTTCCTTTTCGTTCTCTTCCTCCTCATCTTCTTATTTTTCCTTCTCCTCCTCCTCTTCCACCACCACCATTTCCTCCTCCTCCTCCTTCTCCTCACCCTCACCCTTCTCTTCCAATGCCACCATTTCCTCCTCCTCCTCCTCTTCCACCGCCACCATTTCCTCCTCCTCCTCCTCCTCACCCTCACCCTCCTCTTCCACTACCACCATTTCCTCCTCCTTCTCTTCCTCCACCACCACCACTTCCTCCTCCTCCTCCTCGCCCTCCTCTTCCACCGCCACCATTTCCTCCTCCTCCTCCTCCTCACCCTCACCCTCCTCTTCCAACGCTACCATTTCCTGCTCCTCTTCCTCACCCTCCTCTTCCACCGCCATCATTTCCTCCTCCTCCTCCTCCTCCTCTTCCTCTTCCACTACCACCATTTCCTCCTCCTTCTCTTCCTCCACCACCACCACTTCCTCCTCTTTTCCTCCTCCTCTTCTTCCTGGGAAGCCATAGCCAGCCTAGACTCGAGGACTATCGAACGAGCAAAATACCGAGAGTGTTCCCTTCTTCTTAATGGTCAAAGGTGAAGGGCCGGCAACTTGGCTAACATAACAGCGGTCGAGTGCTGTGCAAACAAATGCCATGGATCTCTTTTTTTTTACGATTGAAACCCCAATTATAGATAATGAGGCAAGTGGGGGGGGGAGAGGGGATGTGAAGGAGGCGTTGTTTTCCCAAGCGATCGGATTCGTCTAGAGTTAATGCTATGTGATATAGCCTTCACGAACAATCATATGATGCACATACAGTTATATAAACATGCAGACGCATACTATAGGTAACAACCAGAATAAATACATCACATCACGACAGAGAGAAAATCACATATGACTTTACCAAAAGAAATAGACAACAGGCCAATATACCTGAAGATACATACACGGTTGACCCAGCTAGTGTTCATAGATAGAGAGGGAAGCTGGGTGCTGACCGAGCCCCCGAGTCAGCTAAAAACACTCTCGGTCAGCACTTTGATAACGGAAGAGGGGCTAGTGTAGCGCCCCGAGGAACACCGCTGCAGAGATCTAGAATAATCTGTAGCTTTGAAAGGGTTTTAATGGATTTTTTTTTTCTTTTTTTTTCTTTGTTTAGTTATATAGGTTAATAGTACTGGGCCCGAAATTTCGGGTAGATTGAGGTGTGCTATGTGTTGGGAAGATTGAGGTGTTATTTATTTATAGGCACTATATGATTTATATTATAGTCATCTATGTGTTAGTGATTAATATGCAAAAATATCGACGCTCTCCATATGATCACGAATAATAAGTATAGCATTGCGTAAATATATGTAAGAACTTTCTCTTAAACGAGTGTCGTGTTGTGTTTCAGGCGTTGGTACTACTGCAACTCTTAGGATGGGTTTTCCTGCCTGTCTTCATCGCCAGTGGGGTAAGTAGATGTTTTATTATTTCGTTGCTTTTATTTCCTGTTTACTTTTCGCTTTTGATTTATTTCTATGCACGCAAGCTACTGCACGTTTTAATATGATCTATCGCTCAGAGCATAAATGACACACCCCTTATGCATGCCGTATAAAATTCCTTGTTGAATTAAAGATCACATAACCTGTAAGCATTCCAGTCTTTCGAGTAATATTTGTACGCTAGATGCGTGCATGTGTGTATATATGTATATATATATATATATATATATATATATATATATATATATATATATGAATATGTATACACATATGTATATATATATAATTATATTTATATATATGTATATGTATGTGTATACACACACACACATATGTATATATATATATATATATATATATATATATATATATATATACATACATACATCTTATATACACATTTACATACGAGTTAAAAATATATATATATATATATGTATATATATACCATCGAAGCGAAAAAACAAAGTAACATGAAATGCAAACAGAAAAGTCTCCCAACATTTATTTAAGCCGATGCCGTTCAGTCTGAAATATTACAATTTGATCAAATATAGCTGGGAAAGGGATTAGACTCTTACTTTGGTTGAATATTACTAAGAATTTGTAAGGAATGTTACGATGTTTTGTTTCTAGCCTCCACTGTTGTCATTTAGTCTTTATCTCTCAAAGATACCATAGTTAACACTGAAGGCCACATTTTTTCTTCTTTTTTTTTGCGAGATAAGGGACGCTTTTATCAGTTGCTTATTGTTTCTTTATCGATTTCTCATTATCAGTTAATAAAAGGTGAACCTTATGCTTGACTTGCGGCTAACATCGCAGTAAAGGCATTTCTTAATTGATGCTGAGTATTCACATACCGTAACACTGGCATCTTGTCAATGATAATGAAAATACGTAACGAGTTATTCTGAGGGAAAGCCGTTTGGTTACTACTAATTATTATTATTACTATTATTATTATTATTATTATATCATCATTAATTATTATTATTGTT
>BOPN01000813.1:75000-87500 GCA_017312705.2 Penaeus japonicus
ATATCAGAACTACTTGCTTTCTAATTGTATTTGAGTATATGGAATCCATTCCAACAATTTTAGCTGTGTATTCTTGAAAGCAGAGGAAACAACCTGTAACATCTAATTGAATTTTCTTGTTAAAAGGTATGTACTGTGTTGATTCTACTGCTTGAGTTTTAGCCAACTTCCAACAAGGTCTTGCCTTCTAAAGGCATGTGTATCTTCATTACTTATTCTTTTCTTTCAATTTCATTTTCTTTTTCTCCATCTTGTGTATTGTGGGCACTCGATATGATCATCTGTCACACCACACCAGCTGTTGATTTTTCAGAATTCTGAAAGATTGGCGTATTTTTATCTTAAATAGAAACATCTAATACATATATGTAATTCAATTTTTCTTCCAGGATCTTTATTGTGTTTCTTGTAGTGATTTCTATTATATGGATCCCAGTGATAGAGCAGACGCAGGGGGGACAGTTATACATCTACATTCAGGCCATTGCTGCTTACCTTGCACCACCTATTGCTGCTATCTACTGCATGGCCATTGTGTGGAGACGAATGAATGAACAAGTAAGCGTCTTGTATCGTATATAACGTATATAAGATTCCCCCCCCCCCCCCTAGTTTAACCCACTCATGACGGGGGCATTCCAGCCTTGCATGTCACAATGCCGTGGCTTTCGAACGCTTAGACCTAAATCAATTAAATGACTGGCACCATATTGTGCCACCCGGCCACTGGGCTTTTGAATGAGCGGTACAGTAGTGTACCACCCATCCAGAGAGGGTTAATTTCCTTTTAGTAGATACATTTCAAGTTTGTTGAATGAAACTTTCAAAAAGTTTGATGAAATCAGATGGAAGGTAGTGATTGCTGAAAAACTGATCTATTGATGTCTGCTGATATCTACATTTACATTCAAACAGAGTAACTTGCAGAAATGATCTCAGCAGGGGTAGTGCAACCATATCTTCAATTCTCTTTTCTTCACAGGGAGCATTTTGGGGCCTCATGAGTGGCTTTGTGGTGGGAATGATCCGCATGTGTTTGGACTTCTACTATGGGGAGCCACCATGTAACGAAGAAGATAATCGACCTTTCATTGTCGCCAAAGTAAGTTTCTTGGCTGAAAATGTACCATCATTTCTTACATATGTAGAGTACTATTTTATTGTGTTTCTTCTTTTTGTAGTATGTAGAGAATGCTTTAAGTTTTTATAATCAGATGTTACATCACTAAATATTCACTCTGGGTATGACCTTTTATGTTGACTTACACAACATGATTTAGAATTAGGAATAGCAATTGTATTTTTTTTAGCAATTATAAAATTACCACTACTACCATAATGTTGCAGGGAAATTTTATTGATAAGTATCAGGGAAAGGTGCATATTTAATTCCCAGTGCTTGTATTTATACATATTACATAGTTATGTATTGGCACAAAGCAGAAATAGGGATGTAATGTTCAACTTTTGTTTAGGCATTTAGGAAGTATGAATGGAGCATAGATTACAGACCAAGATTATAAATCACAAATATTTTGAAGAGATACTATTTGTCCTGGGAATCCTTTTGAATGCATTGGTACCTAACTTTTTCGCCAGCATTCTTCCTGGAAGTAGGTTTTAAAGAGATGGTTTAATTATTGACGTTGAAGGGAAGTGCATCAAATTGATTTTTCTAGTGAGGTATAAAAAGTAAAGTAGATGTTCTAAGTAAATCTAGGCTGTATGATATGGAGATGAGATACAATCATTCCCACAAAAAAAGTTCTTGGTAGAGCATTGAATTTTAGTTGTCAGGTAATTAGACACCAATGTGATTCCACTTTTACCTTATATTTTTACTTCTGTTTGACTATAATTAGTCAAAATATGGAGAATAGGCTATCTAAACACCCTATTACAGGTTGTTTTTGTTGAATCTTGAGACTTTGGAACTACAGTAACAGGACATTGTGTAGTGACAATTTTCTGTTATGTGTAAATGCAAAGTCAGTAAAATTTTGTATACTGATAGTGCTATGAACTGGGAGCTGCATTTTCATAACAGTTTTTCAGACTTAATCCAAAATAGAAGGGCAGCTTTTCAAGATGCACGATCTTGTGTTCTTTCCCTCTTTCTATCTTTCTTTCTTTCTCTTTTCTTTTTTCATCTTCCATTTATTTATTTATTTTTAATTCCACAAGCTAAAGTACCCATTGCCTTCACCAGTCCAGTATTACAATATCTACTTGATTGAATAGACAGTTATAGATTGATGAAATAATACTGATTATTTCACATGAAGGTTTTAGTTTTAGTTTAGATTGAATGTACTTTTTTTTTTCTGAATATGTTTGCTGTTTGTATCCCAGACATTTCTACTAGCATTTCGTAGTCTATATTGTATAGTGCCACAGTGCAATGTTATCCGCTATTGCTCTCTAGAATTATTGATCAGCTTGAAACATCTTTGATTAACCAATAGAGTGCTATTATTTCACAGTTGATATTTAATGTTTTTAATCATCACCACTGTAAATTTACCATTTCATTTGTTAACTTGTATGGCCTTATTATCATCTTCCCTTTTTATTCATAAATTTTGTTCTCTTATAGCAGTAATAAACACTAGAATCCCAGTGCTGTTCCAGGCTTTATTTTCTTGTTTCTGCATTTTGTGTGCTGTGCATAGGGCAACTCTTAAGTGAAATTATGAAAGAACTCTGATTGATTATTTTTGCAAGCACATGGGCTGACCAATGAGAAAATTTATCACATGTGAGTATACATCTTTCTCATAGCTTCTCATTTCAATATGTTTGATTTATCATATGCACTGGTATGAAAATAGATTTAATGCTTCAATAAAGCAGGTTCAAAAGAAAAGAAAATTTCTCTCAGCATTTTACAAGGTATTTTCAGATTTTAACCACTGTATTTAGTCTCAGTTCTAAAGCATGTTTGAGATGGATATGTAGAGAAAAATTAGCCAGTTTTCCTAACAGGAAAATAGTTGTTGTTGTTTTTTATGTGTTTCATAGTTTTAGAATTTCATAAAATATTCTGATTATGCCAGAATTTAATACATTTTTGTCATAAGACTTTATACCAGATTGATATATAGATGTGATTTTTTATTAGTTAGCATTACCCTATACACTCTTGACATGGCAGGGCTTGAGTCACCTATATATATTTCCTTTTCTTTTTAACAAAATTATTTATGTATACATTAATTAGATTTTCAGTCTTAGTGAAAAGATTAAGGTTGATCAGACGTCATTTGTTTTCTTGCAGTCTGAGTCTAAAGGATGGTGAAATTAATTAATGATTTTATGGTCATCAGCCCTTTATCTTACTTATCTATGAGAGACACATCTTTAGACCATTCATTGGGCCATCTGGGGTCTTATTCCTCATTGATCATCCTCTGGTGGCCTTATCTTCTTGTCTTATGGCAAGGTGAGTTAGCCCACCTATCTATCATTTCATCCAAGCAAGCAAGACCCTTACTCCCTTAACCACCTGCTCAGGATAAGTTCTTTCTCTACCCATCAAATAGTGTGGTGTGTTTCCCTGCTGTATTGTCTGGTCCTGTTGTCTGGAATAGCACTAAGCTAGTGGGAGTTAGGAGTTTTTATCTCTTTAAGGCAGTCTCAACTGATGATAGAGTTAATATAGGTCTGTGAAGAGATTTTAGTTAGATCACCCTGCTCTGGATCATGGGGTCATTCATAGCTAAAAAAAAACAAAGAAAAGAGAGGTGATTGAAAAGAAAAGAATAAGAATTATATATTAGTATACATGCACTCATATATGTATGTATATACACACATAAATAGATTAGCAAATGAAACGAAATGTGTCAAGAATAAAAACTAATGTGGAAGTCAGTATGACTTGGTATATAAATGTGACAGATTATATGTTGTATATCAAAAGTTTACATTCTTGAAATACATAACATGGCAATCACAGCAGCAATTTCAATTTTTAAATACTTTCAGATATATGTATATAGCATGTTTTTGCATGTACTAAACTATTTGAAATCAGTTTGAACAGAGATTTACTACCCAGAATTGGTTCTCTCTTCAGAAAAGGATCTAGTAGGGATAGGGCTTGGTACAAACAAGTCATGTGAAAGTTCATAGGTTAAGGTCTATCATTTCAACTAACTAGGAAGAATGGTGCACAAGAGGGCCATGCTTCCCATTTTACCAGCTATCAGGGGCTAGTTTTTAGAAATTCATAAGTCACTGCCAACTAACACAGGTGCCCTGACTGTCACACTGTTAGTGGAGATCATATTTCAGGATGGCTCCATTTCCCACTTACTCTCATGCCCTTGCTTCAAGATTTGTGATGATTTCTTTGGGCATGCCCTATAGGGTTACTTGTTCCAATTCTCCCTGCCTTAGGGATATTTTTTCCTTTGGTTTTGCTTTTGTCTTGATTTTGCTCTTACATTTACTTTCGGGACCTTTACCCTCAGTATAGCTGATGCGCAGTGAATCCTCCTCCAATTGGTGATCCCTTACATTTCATTTTTCCTTGCTTGGAAAAGTTCTAGTGAATATACTTGGTAAACCATCTACATCCTCAACTTATTGATGTATACTAGTGACACTAGTTTCACAGATCAATTACTGGGCACTGGAGTCAGTAAATTGGATTATAACCTACAAGACACTTGGGTTTTAGGTCTGCCATATAGTTCATTGGTCTACTTCATGTAGTATTTGTCACAACAAATTCTGTGTGATCTTATTTGTGTTAGGTGCATTTAAGCTTTTATGGCATATATATCTCTCTCTTATCCTCTTTCCCTTGTTCAACAATTAAAAGGCTCCTTTGTTTTCCTTGCCATGGTTTATTCACATACTTAGGTGTCACAGCTTTTTAGTTTTTTAGTATTACCTGTCTATACTTTTCAGTTAGCAGAGTTAAGTCTACAAAAATGCTGATTCATGTATAGCTAGTGCACACAAACATCCCATTAAGGCTCACTCCCTCCTTCACAATCTCTGTCTCTCAGCTTATACTTACAAAGAGTTTATCATTCATGAACTGAGTTCATATTTTCAGTCTAAACAATCTAAGTTCACTGATTTATTGATCAACCATATTGCTGTATCGCATTTAGTTATTTTTGAGTTTGAGCAGTCACCATACTGCTGTTTCTGGTACTTAGGCCTATAGGTGAATTCTAACCTGTTTTTATTATGTACAACTGCAATATATATCATGATAAGTTATGATGAGTAATGGCTGATGAGAAGGAATTATGGAGCTACAGCTAGAAAATAATAATTTGCTTTAGCTTGATTACTTTCAGCTTGTACTTTGGTAGTGCAATTGTGTTCTTTTGAAATAATCTCATACCTTATACTTTCCTCATTGTTAAGTACAATTCATAGAATACAATGCATTCTCACCATTCCTTACCAACAATATTCTTGCAATATATGCTTACAAATGATAGGGAAGGTAGGAAAAGTGCCACTGTGAAACTGGACATAGTTAATTAGGGATGTGGTAGGATTGGCCTCAATAAAAAGGGCTACTATGAAACCGTGTATGAAATTTCTGCTAAATATTTCATGCATGAATAAAAGCAGTGGTCAGGATGGTGCTTATTCCAATATTTACATAATGAGAGCATGTTTAATTTCTAAGTGGAGATAAAAAACACAGGCATATAAACAGACACCAGTACTTAAGGTATGATATGTTATTCATCATTTATAGGATCTCTCCCCCATGTTGTACTCAAGTTGTGAAATTATCTCTTGTGAAGTAATATTATGCATCTTGAAACAGCAGAAAAAGCTGGGACAGATTGGATTTCTTTTGTTTCTCTTCTGGTTTCCTCTTTTCTTGAAAATGCGATGCAATAAATAGAAAAAGAAGGTAACATCCATTGCCATTTTAATAAAGGCAGTAGCTAACATAACACTTTCTTATATTCCAGATTCACTATATGTACTTTGCAACAATATTGTTTTGGCTGACTGTTATTGTGGCTGTTGTAGTGAGTCTTTTGACAAAAGCACCTGAAGAATGGAGGGTCAGTATTAATGATTTGTAATTGTCATAGTATTGTAGATGAAGATTTTATTGCATTTATACTGTTTTTCACTGATCTTACCTCATTGTTGTTGAGGAAAAAAGTTCAAAAGATATATATTAATTCAGAATCAAGAGTGATCCCTAAATTCATCTAATGAGACAGTAGCAAGACAGAGAACTTTACTCTGACTTTTAAAAATTCTAACAAAAATATTTTCATTGAAATACATAGCTTATTCGGACAACATATTTAACACGCTATGATCGTCAAGAACGGCAAGACGACCAGGAGATGAGGGAATGGAAACAGAATGAACTTATGGAGGTTGGACAACAAGACCAAGGTAAGGTTTTATCTTCACCATAAAATGTAGAAAGGAAATGTGTTCATGAAATGGTCTGTTTAGGTACATGAGAACAGTATATGGTGATATATATGCTAAAATAGAGTCTCCTACTTTATCGATCATGATTTCCATATTTATTCCTCTTTTTTATTGCACAGATGAAGTTGAACATGTTCCTCACCGTGATACTCCATGGTACCAACGGTTATACAACTGTATATTTGGTTTTGATGACTCTGAAAAAGCACAGGTAAGTGGGTTTTTTTCCCTCTTGTAGGTGAATGATACAAAAGGACAGAAAGTCACTTTAAAAATGGAAATACTTGACTATGAATGTATAAAAATTCAAGAAATTTTAATTTTTATAACTGGTGAAAAAGTGAGATATTCAAATATTTATATAAGCTTTATGATTTTGAGTAATTTCTTCTTTTATTCTTTTATCAGGAACAAGCTATGGCAATGAATGAACACATTGCTCAGCTAACAACCCTTCACCAGGAACCATGGGAGAAAAACCTTCTGAATGTGATGCTTGTAATAATCATCATCACAACAATAGCCTGCTACACATACTTTTCTATAAATCCTTTTACCGAAGAAGAGGTTAAGGAAATTCAGCGGAAGAAATTAGAAGAGCTGGGATATAATGATCTTTTATGAACATATTGTGTCTTCACTGCTCCTCTCTGAAGGCTTGAATTTGCTTACAAGGCATTTATTTATTACTCTTCATTGACAACAATGTCATTTCTATTGTGTCACAAAGTGCCGTGGGTATGAATGTATGCCATCTCACAAATGGATAGTAATATGGAAATTGTTCATATTATTTGCTTTGACAGAAGTGTGTTGTGTGTTTCCCCTTCCATAAGGTGCCTATAATGAATGTCTGGAAGGTCTTCACCTGAGTGCATTAATTTATATATTTATTATTTTACTTTTTACAAAACTCATTCTCTTAATGAAGTATGTATTTCTTCAGATATGCAAGCACATGCATGCATGTTTCTTTTTTCATATATTTTTTCTTTTTATACACTGTTGTATGTATGAACATTTTTTTCCTCTTCATAATCATTTCCATTGCAGTTCAGCTTGTATGTTTTCATACATTTATTCAGTAAATATATGAATGTTATTTTTCAAATGGCTATGGTCACAACTTAATCTAAAGAAAATGATGTCTCATGAATGTACCAACTGCAGTTACTATTAGTGCCTTCTCATCTAAGGAAGGCAAGGTATATTACTCTGTATTAAAATAATTCAAGTTATTATGTTTTAGGCTGGATACATATATTCATACTCATATATATCGAAGTATTTTTATGTGCACTATTTTTCCCTTTGTGTTGCCATTTTTGTTTGTCTTCTTAAAAACTGCTTTTTTTTTTTCTTTGTAAACAAGAATTCTTTTTTTCTCACTCTCTTAGAAAATGCCATTTTTTGGGAATAATACACTATATGAATGCAAAATTGTGTGCGTGTGCGTGTGTGTGAGAGAGAGAGAGAGAGAGAGAGAGAGAGAGAGAGAGAGAGAGAATACATGGAGATGTTAATATTCTTTGCGGTAAGAGCCTGTTTCAAAGTGTGTGAAAGGCTCTCTTTTGTATGCATTTACTGGTAACTATCTAGTTCTGAAATGTTTAAGGTCAGATTTCTGTTTTTAATCATTAATTCTTATTGTTGATTTCTACTTTTATTTTATTTTATTTTATTTTTTTTTTTTTTTTTTTTTTTTTCTGAAATTTCAACAAAGGTTATGGTTATTGTATGATAATCATACAATGATAAGAAAATACCATAGTGAAGTCTGTATAAGTATCATAATACTGTATGTACTTTGGAAAGTATGATATCATCTGAAATTGTATCATAATTGACATATGTGTACACATAGCACACATTTATATCGATTTTTTTTTTTTTCTTTTTCTTTTATAGGTGATTTTTTTAGGTAAAGTTTCTATCAAAAAGGGTGCAAAACAGTCAGACATTCCATTTCCATGAAATTTATACAGTTCTTTACTATAGTAATTCACAAAGGCTGTAAAATCCTTAAGCTTTAGATTATCACAGAGTTATATAGTAAATAAATGTGAAGTGTATTTATTGTCTAATGTTGATGCATAGTGCAGATAGACTGTGGATAGAAATATACTGCATTTTGACTGTACTTACAAAGGCAGATATTTTAAGATACGCAAGAAAGGGTATTTTAAACATGTGCATACCTGATGTTTTTTAAAGATTTTTGTCTGTGTAATTATACATCTTGAATGCTAAAGTATAGTTTCATATTTATTACTATAACTGACAGATAATAGAATTCTGTACAACCAAATGAATCTGCTTGAAGTTTCACCTACTTCACTCACCTACTAACCTACTCACTCATGAACATATGCACACACACAAAGAGGGAAGAGAACAAGCATACATACATATACCTGCAAACTTAAATACACAGAATTTAGACACATGTTTTCGTAAGAAACTATAAAGGTAAGTGCAATTGGGTTCAGAAATACCAAACACACTCCCACATGCACAGGAATCTGAATACGCAGTATTCTCAGTATTGTACAAGTCAAGTTTGAGTTGTAACAATTACATACAGTATCATTTTGTCTTCATATTAAATTATGTGAATTCTTTTTAATTTATGCCAATAGGTTTTTTGTTACCTCTATCATTACAAAAGGAAAAGTTTACAATGCAATACAGATTGTTCTACCATATTTTGCCTAGACTTTTTCTTGTCCATGGCTTTCATAGCATCACTGTGCAGATTATTTGTGTTATGTAGGTAGTTGCATGTACTTAGCTACATTACATGTGTATTTTTACACAGCATCAGAATAACTTTTCATTATAAATTCATAAAAGCACTTTTTCTACCATCCAGCATTCTAGCACCCACAAAAACCTATTTGTCCTCCTTCCGTGACAAAAAAGTTGCTGAGATTAATGAAGCTGAAAGTAGCAATATTAAGCTTTGCCTTTGTGTTGTTGTTGTTGATGTCTATTTATTTTATACAATTTAGTAAACTTCGTATTGATATTTGATGTTATGTATAACATGTGTAAGATGGGATCTAGTTATCTGACATGAATAATCAGAAATGTTACCCTAACTACAGTTATACAGTTTGAGCTTGTTTGTAATTGTATAGAGCATGGTCACTTCAGCACCAGTGTAGACTTAAAAATATAAATTTTGTAAAGTATTGAAAATATTTTTTTGTGAAATATTTTGCTGCACAGAGAAATTTTACATATTCAAGTCTCACAGTTCTTGAAGAGACAGCTGCATGTATTATCCACAAGAAATGTTCTTTCTATAGTTTCTTGTATGCAGTATTCATATATAGGAATAAATAATTGCAATTCTATACCCATCAATATTCAAATCAGTAATAGGAACAGCATAAAGCATATAATTAAAATCAAGGAGTAGGCAGGCATAAATCGATTTTGAGTTTACGGAAATGTAAATCATTCCAAAAACTGTAGTACATATTGTCTGAATTGTGAAGTAATTATTGGTCAGGAAAGGATTACTTATCTAGACAGGTGATTTTTTAACAAGGAATACCATCTTATAATAGGAAATTAGGAAAATGATATAGCTTATTTAAGACTGAATATACTCTATTTTTTTAATATATTGCATGTCCTTTTTGGAATAGGATTGCAGGGTTTTTTATCAATATACTTGAATAGTGCATATTATAAACAATAAGAATAGTATCTTTTGTCTGGAATAATGAGAGTACGAGTCTCCACATGATCAACATTCGATACTCTGATGTATTTTCTCTGATCTCGTGAAAGCTGACTAGTGAGTGAGTCTTTTTTCACACCAAATTCATCTGTTCAGATTTCTACAACATGAATTATAATGAAAATGTTAATAGATTGATTTTTATCATATGTTTTGTTAGTATTCTTATTTGACTCTTATCACAATTAAAGTTTCAATGATGTTGCTTTTGCATTCGAGGAACTATCCATGATGTTGCAAGAAAGCTGTGAAACCTGTGAAAAAAAACAATAATAAAACATAATGAAATAGTGAAAATATATATTTTTTATAACCAGTTTACATTAAATCATATGGTACCTAAAATTAATATCAAAATAATGAATTTTCTGAGAATGTTTTTGGGGAGAAAGGGGTGGTATAAAAGAGGGAAATTATTAAATGGATGGGCACATACATGAAAGCAACCTCTTCAAGGCACTGTTTCTTCTAATGAACACTGATCTTCATGTTACATAGAAAAGGATATTAAAATTCTTGTTTTTTTATGGTTTCTAATAGTGTAACTCTGTACTAATAGTTATAGACAACCGCCCTATAGATATATGGCAAAGAAGTCCAAATGGATATTACATACATCTGAAGGTCCTCCCACTCATTAGGGCACTCATCACTCTTTCTCTCTTCCTCTCTCCTTTCTCTCTCCTCACCTTCCTCTCTCTCTTCTCATTTTCTTCTCTTTCTGTTCTCTCTCTTTCTCCTCTCTCTCTCCTCTCCTCCCTCTCTCTTCTATCTCTCCTCTCTCTCACATTCACCATACCAGTATCTCTCTCCCCTTTCTCTCCCCCCCTCTCTCTCTCTCTCTCTCTCTCTCTCTCTCTCTCTCTCTCTCTCTCTCTCTCTCTCTCTCTCTCTCTCTCTCTCTCTCTCTCTCTCTCTCACACACATTCACTATTCCAGTACATTTTTGATAATCATATCTTGAACTTGTAATTAAATGGGAAAAAGCATTTGGTGAAGATGTTTGCCATTTTATCAAGTACCCAGTTGTAATGGAAAAAAGGATTAAAAGATTTCTTCAAATGTTGGCCAATTCATTCTGTAAAAAAGGGATTGGGAAACATTGTTAAAAACAAACAAATGTCATTACTCTGGCCATTCAACAGAACCATACAGATGACTCTGCTTTGAAGCCCAATTAAACTTAGAGAGATGGGGTAATTTG
The DNA here is from genome assembly GCA_017312705.2 of Penaeus japonicus. Lineage (NCBI taxonomy): Eukaryota > Metazoa > Arthropoda > Malacostraca > Decapoda > Penaeidae > Penaeus > Penaeus japonicus. Next base: position 86,394 of record BOPN01000813.1, read on the forward strand.
TTGGAAGTGATTAATGACAAACTGGATTAATGTACTACTAAAGTTTATTTTGATGCTGAGTTCCTATGTTTTGGGCCCTCAGCATGATTTGTAGTTCATTTAAGCAGGGTGGAACAGTCCAGTCTAGAGGGAGATTTAGTGAGAATTTTTCTTAGTTCATCTGAATCTACTTGATAAAGCAAGGAGGAAACATGGAATTGATTTATTTACCTTAATTATATTAGACTAAAAGACTTATAGAATTATAACAAGTATACAGTAGCAATCCAAAGAGTTGAAAAGATTTACAGAGGAAACTGAACATTCAAAATTTAGGGTTGTGTAAAATGTTATTGCAGATATCCAGATTATGGTTGACATCTTTAATAAGCAGGTTACTTAACCATAACCTTTAACATCACAGTTCTAAATACCAGGCATGAGAATGCAAGAATGAAAGTAAATGATTCCTTCGCATTTTTAGCTGACCAAATAATATAAAAAAACAATACCCATATCAGTAGAAGTGGGTTTGGGAGAAAGAATGATACCCATTTAGCAAGAAATTTGACAAACTAAAAATGTTGCAATAGGATAGCATCCAGTCATTCTAAAAATTAATAAATAAATAAAAAACAAGCCCATGGTATTAGACTGTTATGTTAAATTCTTAGTTCCTTTTCACATGCTTAGTTTACTTTAAAGTCTACTAACACAGGTTTTATCCTTCAGGTGAACACTCTACCAGAGTACACACAAAAGAGGTTTGGGGGACGACGCATTCAAGTCTACTTGGCAGTTCTCTCTCTTGTCCTCTACATATTTACAAAGATATCTGTAAGTACCATCTTATCCCAAGTAGCTTCTCATGGAGATTTTAGTTGTATTATGTTAACGGTGCTTTGTTGGATTTCGGAGATGAACATCTTTTTGGAGAGCATTATATGATATTACTTACATAGGTATGTGTAGTACACATTATTGGTGGTTACAGGGATTTATCTTGCCAACAATATGGAGTGTTTTCATTTTCTTCATATCCCTTGTTTATATTCCCAAGAATGCACACCTCAATGGGATTTCTCAAATTTATCAAAATGTTTCTAAATAAAGGTTTATAGTAAAGTT
>BOPN01000813.1:95000-105000 GCA_017312705.2 Penaeus japonicus
TAGCTCATTGCCTGTACTTTCTACCCATCAGAACCAAGCAGTCGCCATGAACGAACACTTAGCTGAACTGACGAATCTACACCAGGAAACATGGGAAAAGTATTTGCTAAACAGTATGTTGGTTATCATCCTCTTAATTGCTGTGGCTTGCTTTGTTTACTTCTCCATCAATCCCTACACAGTGGAGGAAGTTCGTGATATCCAGCGAAAGAAGTTAGAGGAACTTGGTTATTATGATGTAGTATAATGCTTCACTGTATCAGAATGATGAGTGTTGTTTCGAACTTTCGATCCGAAGACACAAATCGTGTAAGATGCAGCTATGAAAAGCGTCAAGAATTTTGTTAAATTGTAATGTTCATTTTGTTTTGTTTTTATAGTTGTATTCATTGTAATATTTGTCAAACTAATATTAGCACAAGCTCAGAGATTTTTGTATGTAACTGTACATGTAAACTTGGGTTTATGAAGCGTGTTAAATATCATTCTCAAATTATTTTCGTGATCCCATTGTTTGTTAATCAGGTAATTTTAGACCTTAGATATAGGAGTGAATGTAATCTAGCTAATATGATTTCCCATTTAATTAACCATGAAAACTGCCATACATGGTCGGAAGGTATAACGAGATCACTTTAAGCTGCAATTGGGTTTATATCTGTTATACAAACCTCAGAATAATTGTAATTTTCGATTATGTATATGGTAGATGGGTGTAGGTATGTATGTGTGGGTATTTGCTGTTTATGTGTGTCTGTGTGTGTGTGTGAATTAGTGAGTGAGTGATATTTTCTTGCTATTTGCGTATTTCCGCTGAAACTAGTCATCTCTTTCTCTCTCTCTCAGTGTCTCTCTCTCTCTCTCTCAGTCTCTCTCTCTCTCTCAGTCTCTCTCTCTCTCTCTCTCTTTTTCTCTCTCCCCCCCCCCCTCTCTCTCTCTCTCTCTCTTTCTCTCTCTCTCAGTCTCTCTCTCTCTCTCTCTCTCTCTCTCTCTCTCTCTCTCTCTCTCTCTCTCTCTCTCTCTCTCTCTCTCTCTCTCTCTCTCTCTCTCTCTCTCTCTCTCTCTCTCTCTCTCTCTCTCTCTCTCCCCTCTCTCTCTCTCTCTCTCTCTCTCTCTCTCTCTCTCTCTCTCTCTCTCTCTCTCTCTCTCTCTCTCTCTCTCTCTCTCTCTCTCTCTCTCTCTCTGTTCGCTTATGTAAGGATATGTGGAAGACATAATAGACAATAGCTTAGTAGTATGATTTGAAGTTTCACTTGTGATTTCAGTTAAGTGCAAATATTGTTACAAGTAGGATGGAAATATACCAAGATGAACATTTATCACTGAAAATGAACTATGAAAAGACTTACAAATACGGCTTTATAACTACATATCATCATATAATTTTTTAACGTATTTCTGAAGTGAAAATGGGAGTTATTTTCACAGTGTAGGGATGCTCAATTTTGTTTTCCGTGATAAAGTATCTTGGTTGTTAGTAAGTGTAGCATTTTTAGGTAAATTGTGACTTGGCAAAGATATATTCATCATATACTTAAGTTTGTGTGTTTTATAAACAACCTTTTTTTATCGGAAGGATTAAGATAATTGATCTTTGGTTGGTTGGTTGGCACTGTATGTTAAGAAATAAACGATGCAAAAATCAATAACTGTATATCTAACCCCATATCAGAGTCACGTAAAGCTCACAAGTTAAAAAAAAATAGGTGTGTTAGATTCTTATCACAATAATATACATTAGATTATGATAAAGGTATTTTACACATATACCATAATTCATAACAAATATTTCGTTAAGATCTAATAGTTCTCTTGTCTCATATTTTGTGCGTTGTGTTGAAATTCTACACTGACTCTTGTTTTACCTTTCGCAAGAACGTGATTGAAGAGCAATAAATTTCCCACACTGAACTGCAAACCTCATTTTAAAGGAGTCAGTTATTCTTATTTCAGAGGTTAACATTGTTGTTACTAAAAAGGATTGTTAATTGATGTCTGAAGGTCGTCTTATGAGTCTAATGTAAATATTGTGCATGACTTTTAAACCACAATGTTTCTTTCGAATGCGTCATGTGATATTTCAGCTCAAGTACAACTTAAAGATCAGCCTGTTTAGTGTGCGAGATATGCACAAAATCTATTTCATATATAACTTTTAACGAACATGTATGTATATTTGGCCTCTACTTTATATAAGTTGTGTCACGCTGCTTTCTCACCCTAGCAATAAAAATGGGAAATCAAAGTTTCATTTTGCAGTGAAATTCATAATTTGGAAACAAAAAGGACATAAAGTGCACATCTTCTGCCTTTACCGCAGACACGAAGTTACTAATAAACATGTAAACAAACAATGAAATCAAAAGATATATGCGGCGTCTACAGGGACATAAGCCATATCGTTTGTAGCCCGAAGTACATTGTTCAAGTACTGTAGAACATTCATCCTATTCGCCATCAGGAGGGTACTAGGATGCCCTCCGAGATCCTGAAGATGTCTTCACTCATCCCCTCAAAGATCCTACCCTGCTGAGGAAGTGAGTCACAATCTCCAGGAACAGACACAGCATGGCAGCAGCATAACCGATGAACATGAGTAAGAAGACCCCTTGGAGGTGTTGGAGCCCGAGAACCACTTTCCTGTCTTCCTGATAAGGATACATGAAAGTGTCTTAGTGTTATGAAGTCAATGTGGAGGAAGGCATGAATTAGGCTGATTGACTTGACAACGGATGTAATTTATGCGTTGAAATTAAAGCTTCGTCAGAATTACATTAGTTTTAATCGAAAAATGTTAATTACATTTTCCGTGCTGTGAAGCCATCCAGTTTCAATAATAACTTTATCTACATTTGCCACAATGAAGTCAGTTCATACTGCAATCCATCCCTAGATAGGACAAACGATATCAATTTTCATTTTCGATGATTCCTGCAATCGAGCTGATTCTCTCCTCGCATCCCACAGCAAAATCCTAGAACTATGTAACTCACATCAAAAAGGCTTACGAAACATAGCCAACCCAAGACAAAACAACCCAAACCATCCCAACCTGTGTACCAGCCACTCCTTCCTCCAGGATCTTATCGGCTTGACCTCCTGTTTCTTCCCCTGCCAACTTTCTCTCCATCCGGACCTTCCGAGCTCGGGATTTGACGACGTCGTCAACCCAGTGAGAGATAAGTCCTGCCTCGATAATTCGCTGTTGAAGCCGACTCACTGTGCGACGGAAGGGGGCGCCTCTCCTGGAAACCAAGTCGTTTGATTACTGCTTTACATAGGTGGTTTTGCTGCACTTTCAAGGAGGAGAGGCTTTCCTGCATAGATGTATGTGTATATGCATGAATGTGTGAGTGTGTGTGTGTGTATATGTATGTGTATATATATATATATATATATATATATATATATATATATATATATATATATATATATATACATATATGTGTGTGTGTGTGTGTGTGTACATATATATACCATTTGTACATATACATATACATACATACATATATATATATATATATATATATATATATATATATATATATATATATATATATATATATATATATACACACACACACACACATACATATATATATATATATATATATATATATATATATATATATATATATATATATATATATATATATATATACGTATATATATATATATATATATATATATATATATATATATATATACGTATATATATATATATATATATATATATATATATATATATATATATATATATATATATATATATATAAAGAGAAAGGTGGCGGGGAGGAGAGAAAAAGAGAGTATCTAATCTGTACATGTATGCGTGTGTGTGATTTATGATACATATATATGTATAAGATAAGTCCGTACATATAAACATACATACATAAGTACATACATACATACATATATATATATATATATATATATATATATATATATATATATATATATATATATATATATATATATTTATATATATATATATATATATATATATATATATATATATATTATATATATGTAAAAAACTGTATATCCATATACATACACACATATATATATATATATATATATATATATATATATATATATATATATATATATATATATATATATATATATGTGTGTGTGTGTGTGTGTGTGTGTGTGTGTGTGTGTGTGTGTGTAGGTGTGTGTGTGTGTGTGTGTGTGTGTACATATATACGATATATATATGTATATATATATATATATACGATATAGATAGATAGATAGATAGATAGATAGAGATATATAGATATATATATAGATATATAAATGAGCATGGAACCTTTCAGCCATTCTCACCCAGCTTGAATTCGTAAATCGATTTTAACCCCATGAAGGAATCGCATCTAGTTGTGATAATGCATACTCATTTTTTTTTTTTTTTTTTTTTTTTTATCTAGGAACAGCTTGATATCCTCATGACTGAAAAAGCCATGCGTGTAGATGCCGGGACATAAACAAGGATCGGACAAAACTTAATAAACTATGGCATTTCGATAGGGTAGACTCACCTAAATCCCCAACTGAAGCCGGAGTAGATCGGGTATTCCTTAGTGCTCAAGTGAATGGGTGTGTATCCAAGGCTGTCGGTGTAGTAGGTATTGATGACAGCACTCACGTAATATTTGTTGGTTAGGAAGGAATACCCGCCCATCAATACCTGTTTCATGTTTTCGTCGAGACCATGGTACTGCAATCACAAGCATTCTAGTTTCCATAAATTGTAATGATCTTTGCTATTATCATACACCTAACTTGTCATTTTAGAGACAGATTCATCCTCCTGATATCTATCAATATCAATCATCGGTTTGTTTGTTTTTATTAGGTTTTCAGATTTTCCCTCAAACCCTTCCGTTTGACGCCCCTCACCTCAATGTTCATAAAGACACTGTTGACAACAGGATCGGAACTCTTATTAAAGAAGGTGAAGCTCGTCCCCGAAGACGGCATCCTCCCCCATCGCCAGTTCTTGCGGTCTAAGAGGTCCTGGAAAGTGTTTATTGGAGGGAACTTCTTCTGGACGGTCAAGTGGGCGATGAGGGACGACCGATAGGCTGCCGTTATGATCATGCAGTTCAGCATCCAGCTCCCCAGAAGGACCTCGATAAGAGGTGGAAAATAGAGATGAGGACGAATGGTCAAAAGGAAACTTTATCGACTTTGAATTCCCGGTTATGGAAACACTTGCTGGTGCCATTTTCTGTTACTTATCTTCATATTGGCTGATTGTTTATGAATACTTAAATGCGGATGTATTAATCAGGATATAAATATTTTCTGATGGATATGTAACTATACAGATATTTAGATATCTAGATGAATAAAGAAGATATTTTGACGACCAGTAAATGGATGGATAAACTCAGACCTGCATGAGTAAGACACAAAGGAAATAGAAATGCCACGGATCTCTGGTAGTCTGGATTTGGAGTGTCTCGGATCTCGTTTCCATGACGGGAATCGTCTTAAATGCAGACTTACTCGAGCCGTGACATGTGTAGGGCTGGAAGGAGACTGGTCGCCCAGGAGGATACTGATACTATAGAAGAAAGCAGAGGACAACTTCATCTCACGATCCTCTGAAATGATCGACCAGATCTTCTGCAGCATCCACAGCGCCAGTCCAGCAGCGGGAATCAGCAAGGTCACCAGCAACCATACCTCACCTAAAATATGTTTCCAGGATTTGGTTATGAGGGATGGTTCATGCTTCCTCGCCTTTACTGTTGTTCCTGGCACTACCAATATGATGTAGTCAACAGAGGAAGACTGTAACTGGATTTAACAAATATGTTATTCATATTGGTACTTTATTGGTGCCTTGTCATTGAACATCTTACATGAGACGCTCCCATACCCTTCTTGTGAACGTCATCATATAAGTAGACTACGATAGAAATGGCATAATGCTTTTTTTAGGGAAAAGTACTATACTGAAGCCATGTAACTCATACACCGCTTCGCAACCCATTCATACCTTCATATGGCCTGATCAGAGCCAGATATTGCGGCAGAGGCTGGGGTTTCAGGGACACGATAACGAAGGGCTCTGGGGAGTAGACTCTCGAGTGCTCCATGACCTGGAGTCTATCTGCCGTGGGACCAACGCCCAGCGAGAGGTCCGCCTTGTCGTACTGGAGTGTTCCCACGATGCCCGTCCAGTTCCCGGTCTCTTCGGCGAAGACGCCCCACTGTCGGTCCCAAGGCTCTCGCACCACGTACCTGGGGGGGGGGGATAGTTAGATCCGCAGATTTATTATGCAATAGGATGATATAAAGCAAAAACACGATCAACAGAGAAGATAGCTATTTGGCGGACTCAGTATGGAAATATCTAATCAATAAAAAAAACGAGTTTGTTTAAAAGAATATACATTTACATTGTTTTACGTTTTCCTCGGTACATCTATTTACCTCAACAAAACCAGCCACCTATTTCGACTTTGGTGTTAAACCCTGTTGTTCCCATGTACGAGAAACACACTCATTGCACCTTCTCATCGCCAAAGCTTCTTCCAAAACACTTACGTGAAGTTGAGAGCGTCCGAGATGGCGTGGAGCATTCGCGTGTCGAGGGAGTCCCGCATAGTTACGGTGGTGCCCAAGAAGTCATTGTCGCGGGAATAGTCTATGTACGGGAAATAGTTCATAGCCACGATGTCAAACCGGTGACCTCTGAACTTCATCCCTTCATCGAGGACTACATTGAGAGAAGAGGAAGAAGAGAAGAAGACGAAGAAGGAGGAGGAAGAGAAGAAGGAGAAGGAAGGGGCATTTAGGTTACGGATGTATCAGGGACTGTATTATATAACGTGATCAAACAAGCGAGTTTTTAGACTTCACTCTTTATCTCGACAATATTATGTACCACATTGTTTTCTTGTTTTTGTTAATAATCATTACACTAATTACACGCAAAAAATATATATATATATATATATATATATATATATATATATATATATATATATATATATATATATCTCACCGGCAATGCTTTCGTCAAGCTTCTTTTCCGCCTCATGCTCACTTTCCGGTCGGAGGTTCCTGCCTCCGAGAGAGCGGATTCTCGAGTTGCCGTCCATGCAGTACAGGCACTTCGTAAACCTTTCCACCATGTTGTCTCGAATTCCACCTACAAAGAGAAATGTCTTGATATTGCATCATGATTATGTTTAAGATTAATGTCACTATCGCTGTCTATATCAAAATGATGATCGTCGTTTTCACATTTCTCTTGTTGAAGTTTTTTTATTGTTATGTGTTATTGCCTCACTATGCGTGACATTATCATCCTGTCCATCACAACACTATTATCAATAGATTCAAAATCTAGCCATTTACAACGAAATATAATCTATACTTTTTAGTAATCAAAGAAGCATAGTTAAGGCAAAAACAGAGAATAAATAATTCCCTCCCGACATCGACCCCTTGCAATCCAGAAGAAATTTACTGCCAACAAAACCATCTTCCTCCACCGTGCTGACAGAGGTCCTTTGGTGAAGATGGTGGAGAGTGTTGTTGTTGAGCGCGAAGTAGAGAATGTGGATGGTGTTTTCGAGGCTTGGGTGGAAGAGGACGACTTCCGTTTGTGCTTTGGGACCCAGCAGGATGACGCGGGTGTACGGCCACTCGTGTAGTGCTGACTCCTCCAGGAACCTTAGATCACGAAGTCGGAATTAGAAAGTTGATTTTTCGAGGAAGAGAGAGAGAAAAAAAGAGGGAGTGAGCGGGGGAGATTGGAATATATATATGTATACACAGACAAAAAGAGAGAGAGAAAAAATTTGTCTGTGTATATATATATATACTGTATACACAGACAAAAGGCGATAAAAACACACACACACACACAGACTAGCCGACAGACAAATAGAGAAAGGAAAGGAAGGGACGCAAATAGAATATGATCTCAATCGTGGAATAAAAAGCGTTTCAGACGAATCTAAATATTTACCTGAGCACAACGTTCACCCCGCCAAGAGTAAGATCAAGCAAAAGGGCACGACAGGTGAATCTAGGATCGCCCCAAAGATTATTCAGGAGATTAACCCGATTTCGTTCTTCGTGCTCTGATGCGTGTTGGTCTCCTACCAGCGTCTCTGCTCTTATCATCGTCACTGCCATCTTGTTCTGATATAGTAAGCTGAAATTATAATGTTATTATTGATAACATGTATTTCCAAAAGGAATGTCATAATGGGACGTATATTGAATATATTAGAATATTTGCCGAAGCTGAAAGCCTTGATCAAGAGCATATTCTATTGTGGATTAAAACCATTTCCCTGGAACTAGAATAAAAACCTTGGATCTTAAGATAAAATTTGTGGTGTTGAAAATATAATAAAAATCTAATCTCTTGCATTTTTCGAATATAAATACTTTGACGAAATATCTATTTGTTATTTCTCCATTTAATTTTTCTTTGTCGTTGACCAGCTAAGACAACCAGCGAGATGTTTTCCACGGAATATGCTATGGGGTAATTCTACGTCACGTTAACTACATTCACCTGAGCAAATCCTCCACGAACGCCGTCGGCTTCCCAACTGTACCGAGCACAATATGACATCCGCGCAACATGTCATGGCCCGTTTGCATGACCATCTCGGCCATCAGAACCCCCCAAGCCTGTTCCTCCCTAGGGATTCGCTTCAAACCATCTGTCGTTAGTACAAAGAAAGCACAAACTAATAATGTAAATAGCTTCATTTTCAGACGGTTTTATGCTTTTGTTTTTTTCCAGTTATGTCTAAGATGGTTGGGTGATTACTGTCCGTAGTCTCTTGTGGCTCGATTGCAATGGGACGCTGAGTGAGTGTGCAATGGGAGTTGTCGTGAGTGCCCGATATATAGTAATGAGTGCTTGCGCGTGCGCATCATTCCATTTGTATTTAGGTGTTAGGTCTAGAACATGCCAGCTACTGAGCATTTCCAGGTTAGCTATCTCAAGGCCTTTTGGAAATGCATAAACTTATTAAGTTTTAAAAATGTGGATCTTGCGAAGAAAAAGGGAAATTGGTAGGAGAAGGAGAAGAGAGAGAGGGAAAAAATAGGAGGAGTCATTACAACTTGCCGCATGCGCTCCAGTGCGGACATCCCCCAGCCCCCTGTTCTCAATGCGGAGTTCATGTTAAAATGTCACCAGAATGTCACACGATGACAATGAAAACACCCATTATATTCTCATGAATGTGGACAATCATGAGACCATTACCATATCATGATGGTTCATATTCATGATGCTCGGATGTGGTTCTTTCTTTCTACATGTCATTTAGTCGCTGGGTTTTGCTTTAGTCACCAATTCTACGATTCTACACTATGACAAATTTATAACCTCATATTTCTAGTGTATTCCAATTGATAACTACCTCTGTCCATCATATTTTCCGGTTTCTCTCTTTCATTTTCCTAAATATTCGACCTACATCAGACACTGGATACATACTCCACTAGATGACATACATTTTGTTTTCCTATTACTTCAACATCCTTCCCTAACTCTTCCCTTAATCGTCAACTATATTTGACAAAAGATACGTCTTCCTTTAACATATCCGATCTCACCAATTATAGTCTTCAACGTTGCCTGTAATGGAAATTATATAGTTCTGTATCCTCTCCTTCTCTCAGACTTCATAACGGCCCAAACGCCCACACGCGCCCAGGTTGGATCCGCTGGTCGTGAGAGACTTGGCAGGGTCTTAGGTATCGAGAGAATAACCTCAGTCTTTTCTGCTTACTTTTTGAGTCAGTTTTTTTTAGTGTTATTTACGTTATTTCGTGACATTCACCAATACCTGTCTATTTATTTATCTATCGATCTATCTACTACAGTGTGTGTATATTTATGTTTATATATACATATATTATTATTTGCATAGCACTGTTTCGGTACTATTATTATCATAATTAACTTTATTATCATCATTATTATTATCATCATTGT
>BOPN01000813.1:110000-115000 GCA_017312705.2 Penaeus japonicus
ATGGCCATGTACATGACCTTCCCAGTTGGTGTCTTTTACTTCTTCAATCAACCTCAGTATTTTGAAGACTGGATTGTCAAGATGCGACGTGAACTATACCCTCCCCTTGATAAGATGCACACCAAGGTTTCGTAGATTTGGTGGCTTTGTGTTCCTTGTGACCTTGTTTAGCTGTGGAATACTGTGTGTGATAAGTCTTTCCGTGTGCCGTGTTCGAAGCGGTAGTCTGGGGATTTCATTAAAGTGTAGTTTTTTGTGTGGTTTTATGGGATGGTTATTGTTTTATATATTGTTTAAATATATGTTTTTTTTGTTTGTTTGTTTTTCAGGAAATTGATGACTGCATCAAAAAGCTACATGAAAGGAAAGAAAAGGAGTTACTGAAAGCGTTGGAAGAAGAAGAGAATGCTCAGAAGTAGTAGTAAGATGAACAAGCTATTTGAAAGAAGTGAAGGATTGCTTTTGTGAAGTGTGAGTTTAGAATGATACAAGTAAAAGAAATGAGAAGTGAGTGTATTGGGATTGAACGATGTGATTTTTTAATGTAGAGCATTGTAGAAGTTTTTCAATTAAGAGACACTAGTAAGGAAGTAATAATGGCAGGATTTGGTGTGATTGTCGAATTTTCACGATCAGATGTCAGCGGGTCAGAAAATCTAAGCTGCTCAGGAGTGTATTTAGGGAATGGATTTGTTCTCTCGCATGGCACAGTTATTGTAGATGTTATCAAGAACAAATTGGGTAAACCCCTTCTCCAAGAAATCTTAAGGAAAGGCTTTACAGACTATGAAAAAGATGCAGGCCTGATAAACGAAACCTTCCAACTAACTTGTTCAAAATTCCGAGTGATATTTCCTAATGAGCACATCAGTAGCATGAAAGGAAAGCTTCAAGTCCCGTTGAAGACTACTCCTGATGACCATAGATACCTTTGCAGCTCAGCAGCTTCAACTGATCCACAAAATGGAACTCACCCTCATGATTCAAGAGATGAAGCCACTATAGAAAAGCCCAATAGTTCCAGCAGCACTACAAAGTACAGATCAATGCAGATGAACCCTGGGTATTCTTCCTATCCAGCATCTGTTGCCATGGTGTTTACCCAAGATGGCATAACTGAGAGTTTGTCTACGATTATGCCATCCTCACAGGGATGGAAGTTGACAGAGGATAAAGATGAAAACCTTACTACTCAGTTTGAAAGAATCCTTCTCTCAACCTTTGTAGTGCTAAGGATAACAGAAAATGGTACAGAAGGGGATGTGAAAGCATACATGAAAGAATTACTATCTTCAGTGAAAAAAACTGTGGACCTTACATCCAGGAGTGCTAAAGGTATTTTTTTCTTCTCTTTTTTTGTAAAATAGATGGCTTTTAACAGGTATAAGGGCTTACCCTATGACTTGGTTATGGTAGTTGAACATTTCCAGAACATTTTTTTGTGCACAATTCATTGAAATAACTTGCTATTTAGGAATGCATTATGGTATTTTAAGATTAAAGGAAATGAGTAAATATTCAAACTACAGTAAATAGTACATACATACTATGCATTCAATGTATCAGTGTTATTTTACACTGGGCTGTGATCATGATCATATTTTGAAGACCAAAAGTAGCTACTCAAGTCCGTGACAGACCACATCTTGACATGTTCAGCCTGGGCTTTGCATCTTAAGATGTTATGTTGTCTATGGTATGAAATATGAGATGTTATGTAATCACAAAGTAATACTAATTTGAATTTGGTATAATAACTGAAGAAATAAATAGCTTGTAATTTCAAGAAAAGGAAAAATGCAGGACAAAGGTGATACGACTGCAGAAATGCCTGTAGCAGAAGGGTTAATTGAGCAGTATGAATTAACATGCAGTGTAATGCATAAGTGATATTTAGAATTATCCTTTCTGCACAAAGAGTAACAATACCTACTGGTATTGGAAGAGAGAGAGTAGGGGGAGGAGGAGGATGTCCACAGTTAATGCTTTACCCTAGATTTTTTGTTCCCATACTCATAACTATACATATTTGAGAGCAAACATATTTTCTAATGCTTTTTTTTTTTGTAATATTTTATTTGTAGGTTAATAGTTTTCTTGAGGTAATTTCATATTTTATTTATTTATTGCAGTGCTTATTTGATCTCTTTCAACTGAATCTTTTGATTTCCTACTAATTGCATTCACTTTGATTTGTAGTTAAGCCAAGATCGTGGATAAGTGGAGTCATAAATGTTAAGAGCCATCTGTACACTATTATTTATTTCTTATATGCCTGTTATTTATATTCATTTATAAGAGTTTTTTTCACTATATTTCTCAAATTTACAAGGGACTTAAAGCTTACATTCATTTTGAGTTTTCTCTTCACCATCTAGGAACAAGTGTGTTTGTGGAGAGTTCACCATTTGGAAGCTTGTCTCCAGATGTATTTCTGAATTCCCTAAGCTATGGCATCATCAGTAATGTCTGTGGCAATAACAATGATGTGCTGTTAACAGATGCTCGTTGCGTTATGGGATCAGAGGGAGCTCCAGTTTTTTCTGATGATGGAAAGTAAGTTCTTAAATTCATATGTGATATGTGAACTCAGGGTATAGATAGTACACTGGATATAAATATCTATCATATTAGATAGAGATTTATATTCACAACTAATGTAAGTATGTTTTGCAGCATTGATTTGTCAATTGCTTATTTAAAGGTAGAGGCCATTGCCAAATAACTTATGTGAATATTCAAGCATCAATGGGAAAATTTATGATAAAGGAAGGCAGTGATGTTATAACTCTTCAACACATGGCAACATAAATGTTATGTCATAGCCTCAATGTTTTCACGCTTTCTCTTTAACAGAAGAAGTCTTTGTGGGTTGGTCATCTCCCCATTTTGTTGGCGCCAAGGAGAATGGCTGGGTCTTACTCTTCTGGCGTCTGCGTATTCTGTCCTCACAGTCCTACTGCATCATTTGAATTCTGACTCGCATGATGGGAATAACAGCCTAGAGTTCATTAAAGATACAGAGTCTAATAAGCAGACAGACAGCCACCTTGGTAAAATTTCAAATGGCTTCAACTCAATTCCATGGAGTAGTGAGAGCAGTGTTGCATCCATGCACAAAAGTGTGAATGAAGGTAAATCCCTTTTTTATTACAGAGCTGTGTAATCTCTATATTGATGGATTAGTAATAGAGCTTTGTTACTTCAGTTTTACATGATATTAGAAAGTCTTGTATATGGTATGGTATGTATATATTATGCTACCAAAACTCTTTTTTTTTCAGGTTTTGCTAAAGTTGTGGACAGTTGTGTAGTTGGAGTACAATGTGGTAGTGGATGGGGCAGTGGTGTGATAGTCAGCAAAACTCCTGGAGTTATTATCACTTGTGCACATGTTATAAGTCCAGCCACTAGTGGTGTAAGTAATATTTTTCTCTATGGCTTATTTTAATGTATAATGAGAGGAAAAGAAAAATAATCCAATGTGGTGATATTCTCCTGGATCAAATATTATTTTACTACAAATCAACATTATTTTCAGGTGGTCAAGGTCATTTTGGCAGATGGCTCAAATCTTCAGGGTCAAGTAGTCTTCAAAACCAGACCAGCGACCCTGACCACACAAAATACAGGGACAAGCAGGCAGGGAAAGAGCGTTTGGGATCTGGCCATTATTGTGACTGCCAGATCTCTGCCTTCATCCTTACCATTAGCTTCAGAGATACCTCCAAAAGGTGAGGAACTTGTTTTTGTTTTGTTTTTATTCTTCAAAAGCAATATTTGAAAGTCATAGATAACAAGATAGAAAAAATTATGTATATTTGAATATTTTGAGACATGAAAAAAGAGAATAGACATCTCCACTGAAATGTGTGTCACCTTCATCTTCCATCTGTTAGACATTGTTAGTACTATTATTAATTTCATGAAATCACCACATGTTTCATTTCTATCTTTCAATACAGGCTGGCCTGTTGTTGTGGCAGGATATGGAGTATTTTCTCCTAGATGTCTACCTACACCAACTCTGTCCAGAGGAATAGTGTCAAAAACCATAAACTTCCCAGCACAGTCTCTTCGTTTGAGTGAACATCAAAGCTTTGTAATGGAGAATTCAAACTCTCTTGATGAAACAGGTTTTTTTATTGTTAGCAAAGTTAGGGAAAACTGCACAGATAGTGATACCAGAGAGGGAATTTTCAGTCAGTCATCCCAGAACATAGAACCTCATTGTGCAAGAGAAGATAACAAAGTGCACAGTGCTGATTCCTTTGCTGATCATTGGAAAACCTGCCTTAAGGATGGTAAGATGATACCTCTGATGATGCAGACAACATGTGCTGTATATTCCGGAACAAGTGGTGGGGCTGTTATTTCACTCCATCCTCAATATGGTGAGAACTTTGATTGTTGCATTGAAAAGTGAAATATTAATTGAAGTTAATTTGTATTTTAATTTATTGATTTGATTTGATTTGGAGTTTTTACTTTTACCTTACCAACCTTATCTTTTTCTCTTTTCCCAAAGGTTTCCAGGTTGTTGGTATAGTGGTGTGCAATACCCAAGACACAACAAACAAAGCTACCTTTCCTCACATCAATTTGGCTGTACCTGCCCCTTCAATAGGAAGAATAATTGAAGAGTATATCACATCAGGAGGTAATGGAATGGATATTCACTTTCTTAAAAATATTGGGAGTGAAAGTTAGTGGAAGGCGATATCAATATTATCTTCTTTTTTAAAGGCAATCCATTTTTTTAAAGGAAGAAGACTAAAAATCATATTACAAAATGGTTGGTGTTAAGATGTCAACTATACAAATACTTATTGATAAACTTTTGTTTCAATATATATTTATGTAACACCAATTTTCTCTATTTCAGATAAGAATGTCCTGAATTATTTGGATATTGAATCAACTGATGCTTCCCAATTATGGGCTCTAGGAGTCATACCTAAATCAAATTTATAATTCAGCTATGACTGTATCCTGTCTTA
>BOPN01000813.1:135000-137500 GCA_017312705.2 Penaeus japonicus
TCATATGTATGGCATCTGCTTCAGATTTAGACTTAAAAAGTCATAATTTACAAAATAAAGATAATATTTCAATACATTCTGGATGTATATGGCATCTCCTATTTCACCAAACTCATGCAATATGTTGAAGCAAAAGTATTACTGCTCTGCTCTCCATACTTTGACATGTTGCACTTCTGATTGTTTTGATACAAAGATCTAGGTAGGAGAAAGAGAGTCCACAAAATGTGACAAGCTAGCTTACCCACAAAAAAAATAGGTTTATGATGAGAGAGGAGAGGAGGTTAGTGCATTTACATACTTAACATTTTATTGAAGGTTATAACATAAACATTATTAAAAACTAATTTCAATAAGATTTGGCTGTTATTACTATTTTTTAGGGGTTTAGGTTTCTGTTTCGCGAAAAAAATATTGTTTGGATATTTTTTTAATTAGATATAATGTTTACTCTTGTATATATATTTATATATATCATACCCTATAAAGAAAACATGTGATTATAGGCATATTCCATGATAACTGATGGGACATCCAGACACTACTTCACCATAGAATTATAGGCATAACTTCATGAAAACAAAATTTATTTAGATTATTAATATGAGTCTTAAAAGCTGATATAAATGAATAGTAAACATCATTTTGAACATTGAGTTATAACTAGATCATAATCAGTGATAGGATAACAAAATAGTAAGTAATGGGACAGAAAATGTTCCTTGATTATTACCTGTGACTAGATATCATGCTATTTCTGTGAAACTTAACATTAGTGAATCAAAGAAAAGGGAAATCATATTGGAAATGGTCTTTCAAAAGGGCGATAATCCACATTTTATGTAAGAGCCATCTCTCAGGGTAACTGATAGGACAAAATTATGGTCAGATGTAGATATGGTGGATTTTTGAATCAGAAGAAATCAATAAATCTTGTAGACTGTCAGCATGTGGTAGTTTCCAAGATGGCTGCCAGGTCAGATGACCATCCAAGGGACATAACTCTCTTTGTGTAAGTTCACCAGTTTCATTTTGAAATGAAATATCAAAATTGACTAATGGGGTGCATTTTACATGGAATGTGCTTAGATTAAATTTTTCCTTACCTAGAGTGGTCAGTATTATGAATAGTGTTGTAGGTTTCCTAACTTTTTTCACGGTCAATGAGGTATGTTTGTAGTTAGAGCATATTTTTTTTAAGATTAGAGGCTTCTTTACTCTGTTGGCCTGATAAGTCTAGACTTCTTTACTCTGTTGGCCTGATAAGTCTAGGAGACATCTTTACTCTGTTGGCCTGATAAGTCTAGGAGACATCTTTACTCTGTTGGCCTGATAAGTCTAGGAGACATCTTTACTCTGTTGGCCTGATAAGTCTAGGAGAATTCTTTACTCTGTTGGCCTGATAAGTCTAGGAGAATTCTTTACTCTGTTGGCCTGATAAGTCTAGGAGAATTCTTTACTCTGTTGGCCTGATAAGTCTAGGAGAATTCTTTACTCTGTTGGCCTGATAAGTCCAGGAGTGTGTGGAGAATTCATGGTCAGCTTTCCAGGAAACACTCATAGCTACTAGGCTGTCTCTCAAGTGTTGCTTTCACAACATATTCGATTAGCAATATATACTTTCTCTTTGGAATTCTGATGACATGTTTGTGTGAAGTATTATTTAACGGATTTACTATGTTGTGATGGCTTTATTAGCTCTTTGATATACCATGTCAAAGTTTGAATAGACTGATATTTGTTGTATAGACTCCATATTAGCTCCATATTGTTTTACACCAATGGTTCCCAAAGTGGGCGATGAAAAGATCTGGGAGGGCGATGAGGAAAATAGGGACAGTAGGGTTCAACACTATGGTAATGGAACATGTATGCAATTTATAGATCATAAAACTGAAACAAGAATTATAAATGAATGTTACGTTGTCCAAAATTAGAGTGAAAAGATCAAACGTTTACTTGACGCCTATACAGCTGACTTAGCTAAAACTGCTAAATAAGTTAGTTTACTTAATTAGGTTTTAAATGTGAAATATATCTTTGTCTTTAATTTTATTGTTTTCAATTTGAAGAATTAAAAAAAAAAAAGGATTTCATATGTATGAATGAGGGGGGGAGGGGGGCACTAGGAATCCCCCTGGAAGCCAAGCCTGGAATAGTTTGGGAAACTGGTTTACACTCTTTAAGTAATGTGGCTTGCTGAGGATTTTGGTAATTTTTTTGATTATGGGAATGATTCTTTCACAGACAATATGTATATCTATATATTTATTTATCTATCTATCTATCTAATATAGATAGATAGTTAGTATGTATGTATATATATATATATATATATATATATATATATATATATATATATTTTTTTTTTTTTTTTTATGTATGTATGTATGTATGTATGTATTTATGTGTATATATATATATATATATATATATATATATATATATATATATATATATATATATATATATATATATATATATATACATACATACATAC
>BOPN01000813.1:142500-157500 GCA_017312705.2 Penaeus japonicus
CTTTTCTTTTTTTAAAAAGAAACTTACAGTGTAGAAAAGTGGTTAATTCAACTTGTTACATTATTGAATTTATGAAGGACTGAAGGTATGTGAAGTATTCATTAGTTTTGTCTACTTGTGCCTTATGATTGGTCGTGTAAAAAATAACTATATTACAATCACAGTGTGCAATGATGCCCATAATATAATCCTACACATGCACTTACACGCACACTCACATACCCGGGGCTACAGAAAATGACGACAGGCCCCTTGCTCACCACTGACGTTATAACTTACATAAAGTGACTGAAAGATCATGAGTTGAAAATTATGTAACTATGTGATTTCATTCCTGATTTTAAAAAGATACTGTTGAATAAAGAAATTTGGCAAACACATTGGCAAGGAAATATTCATTTCCAAGGGTCCCTGAAAATCCCAGACCCCAAGGCTGTTGCCCCACCTACCCTCCCCGCTCAGTTGTTCTACCTGAGCACATCCCCCCCACACATATACATACATATATATATGAATATATAAATATATAAGTATATAAATATATAAATATATAATATATATATATATATATATATATATATATATTTATTTATTTATTATATATATATATATATATATATATATATATATATATATATATATATTTATTTATTATATATATTTATATCTATATATATATAATATATGCATGTACATGCAGTTTCTCTCTCATACTCATTTGCATGAGTATGTACCTATACATATATACACAAGTACATACTTGCAGACTAACTCATGTATTCACACGTTTATGCACTTAAACTCATTCATGTATGTGCATATACATATATACAATTGCTTTTACTCCATCTATCTGTCTGTTTATCATTTTGTTAATCGATATATGTCCTACTCACCCACTGACTGTTTGAAGTTTGTCAGAAATAATAGTAAACTCCAATGTATAAGGTTTGCTTGACTGGAACTAACTAGTCCATTTACATAATAGTTTAATAATCCATCTTGTATTGTTTGGATGTCAGGGCATTTTTAAAATCTGTGCTGAATTCGTAGATACTTTCATCTTCATTAAAAGCAAATCATATTGTCAGTTTAACCCTTTCTGGACGGGTGGTACACTACTGTACCACTCATTCAAAAGCCCGGTGGCCGGGCGGCATAATATTGTGCCAGCCATTTAATTGATTTAGGCCTAAGCCCTCGAAAGCCCCGGCATTGTGACATTCCGTCGTGAGTGGGTTAAAGAGCTTGGAGATTTCTACAACCCTGAATGAAAAATGTACAAGTCATGGATTAATATTATGTTTTTAGGATTTTTGTCAAACTTTTGATCTGAACAAATACATCAGTAAGTATATTTCTGGATGAAACTTGATGATGTATGTACTTGTGCATTTGTGAATAAATGCTGTTATATATGATTGATTGCCTTTTATAGTGGATGGTCACATTAGATCTCAGCTGGATACTTAATTGTATTTACCATGATATGCATGCAAATGTATTTGCGTTTAGGTGAGTTTGATTGTTTTACAGTCTTGATTTTTTGCCAAGGAAATTCTTTATGGAAAGTACTTTATAGAAACCTTATATATATTTTCTCTTTCTTTTCTTTTCTTTTCTTTTCTTTTCTTTTATAAATTGTCAAAATACAGCTACTAAATATTTTTACAGGACACAAGTAAACTCATTAATGAAGGGTGATAAAATTTGATGAAAGATTTTTTTTTTTTAAGACTTGTCAAAGCAAAGCTTACTGGTGAATCGTAATGTCACACCAGGAATATAGACAGTAGACTATGCTTCAGTCTCCGGATTTAAGTACAGGTATCAGGCCTCCCAATTTCTGTATAGTTTTTGATTTTCAGCCTTAACCGAATCATGATGGGCAGGATATTTGCCTAGTTTATCACTTACAATATTGCTAGCAAGCACAGCTTCCAAGCGGGCGATTTCACGGGCACGAGCGAGGCTGCACTGAACCTCTCAGAGTGAATCTCACCCACACTATCCTAAGGGGTAACAAAAAGGTTTTCAAATAAAAAAATATTTGTATATACAAACAGGACTATGTACAATGTGGGAAATATTCTGATGATGTGATATGTTGTCATTCATCTTGAATGAGAACACAAAAGAGGCTGATCTAGCTTTCATCTTCCAACTATACTGTTTTTGAATAAATTCAGCATATTTCAAACCTTTCCAGAAATTGGAGTGTTCCTGTAAAGAGGTTCCTTGGCAAAACAAAGACTCCCATAATAAAAGTATATCTTGACAAATTCATTCTTCCTTTTTAATATGATTTAAGAAAAGATCCAGTTGTAATTTATTGTGCTGAGGAACATTATCAAAGGTGGAGAAGTACCTTCAGTTTTAGTGTGTATTTTTTGTGAATAGATTTGAAATGTGATGTTGGTAATTGAATTTGGTAAGGCTGAAATAGCATATATAAGATTTCAGAATGTTTGATTTTGAAAAGATTCTTTAATGTGTGTGATTATTATTCTTTTGTCAAGTGATATGAACCAAAATTGACTTGCGTGGCCTTTTACACTTGAAACTATTTTGATAAAGCTAATCGGAATACTAGTTATAAAGAAGCAAGAGGTCATGTGCTGATCAGAATATGTAAGATTAAATTATCAGTTGTTAGTGCATGTCAATCCAAAATTGTTGCACTTGTTCAAGATGTAGAGGTTCCTTACAAGAGTATAATACATATAGACCTTGGAGTAGAGCTATACATGTGAGTAGAAAAGTTAAGAGTTATGGGTAAACTTCCTTCACTTCAGAGACTCAATCATTAGTGTATATTTTGACATTAACACAAATAGGCCAGAGATTTGTTATCAACATTATCCTGATTGTCAGAATGTTTTACTGTGGACTTGTTATTTTAAACAGCTGATTGCTACATCCTCATGGTTATTCAGGTTATCATGGGGTGCAAGACTATATGATTTATATATATTTGTTAACTATTTTGCCTGGTGGATAAGTTGTATTTATGATTGTGCTATTTATATATAATTGGCTCAACTATTATTTACATAAGTAGTATTACACATAAATGATGGTTTACCATATGTTGTAGATTTTGGTATGCATACTTGATTATTTCTGAAAATATGGTTTATGATTTGTACATAATATTTTATAATTTGCTTTCTTTTATGACACATGTTTATAGTCACTTTTACAGTATCAATCTGTATTGCATATCATTTAGATGAATGATGATAGAATAGTATTTACCCCTTTGGGACCAATAATGCCAACTGGTGTTGTATGATAAATTTCCCTTCACAATAGATAACATCAGTTGGTGATGTTGTCCTGGACAAAATTTCTTGTTTTCTTTTACTTAAAGTAACTGCTCTATTACTCATATGATTCAGTGACTTCTTTTGATTATAGTACAGAATTACAATCTACTAATTATAAATTCTGGTTATTTCTAGTAATAGTTGTGTTACCTGGGTGGGCCTTCATTTGGGTTATAAACTGAAAAAATATGTTTCCTAGAAGCAAGAAGTATTATTGTTTTTTAATAGTTTTCATGCTGTTCCAGATCACTTATACTATTTTTATTATATATTACCATAGAATGCATCATGTTGCCTGTAAAATGACACTTTTTAAATGAAACTATAAGAGTGTAATATCTTTTGATACTTATTTCAAGTGTGTATTAAAACAGATGTGTTTCTTGAATGAAGTTCTTAGTGTCTCCAGCTCTTTTGGGGAGTCGAGGCCATAGAGAGGCACCCTTGAGGGGTTGAAAGAGAACTGCAACTTCTACTTAATTCAACATTTATAGCTGTTCTAGGTTTTATTAGTTTAATCAGTGGATGGCATAATATGGGGGGAAACTGTCATCATCAGAGTGCTACCATAAAGTGTACTGTACAATAAAAGAGTTTGTATATTACATTTGTACATTACCTGCAGTGCTGATATTCCTTTATTATCACAGCATACATAGACTGCAAGAATTGGCCCATAGGTACTGGTGCTCCTAACACATTCAGCTTCTTATCAGTACTTGTTTGTGATCTCTGTGTAATACATTTTACAGAATATAAAGTGGATTTGATTTGTAATGCCATTATTATTTCATCTTTTATATCATTCTCATATTGTTTGATTTCTGTTTATCATATAATTTTTTACCTGCTGAGGATTTGATATGTGGCATTGTTTTGAAATGGTGAGTCTCTTTAATATGAATTGAATTACACCTACCACAAATCGACATGGGACCTCCCCTCCCTCAGACATTTAAGAACACAGAAATCATTATAAATCACAATATTTATTGAAGAAATACCATACATTTATCACCTCAGTCATGAATTTATCCAGATTGGTTGTCTTCTTTTCTACCACAACTTCCTTCATGTACTTCCAGGAGTTTTCTATTGGAATTAGGTATGGACTGTTGCCAGGCTAGCCCAGGAATTCAATCCCATTGTCCTGAAACAATTTGGTCGCTTTCCTTGACCTGTGACATGGAGCTATATTGTTCATGAAAAAGTCTCTCCCCATAAATAGCAAAATTGTCAAACAGATGATCACCCATGTCCCAGTCACTGTTCATGAAGTTCTTTGGCAGAAAGTAGAGGCCTCCACTTCCCATTGAACTAAAGAAACACTCCTAAACCATTACTGATTCTGAGTGCTTAACCCATTCCCGACGGGGGAATTCTAGCCTTGAATGTCCAAATGCCGGGGCGTTCGAATTATTAGGCCTAAATCAATTGAATGGCCGGCACAATACTGTGCCGCCCGGCAACTGGGCTTTTGAATGCGCGGTACACATGCTGTACCACCCGTCCTGTGTGGGTTAATTTAAGTGAGCACCATGTAAGCTGAATCATACCAACTAAGGAGACCACAATTGAGAACACCTGAATTCTGCTATCATCTGAAAACGAATTTTTCTTCACTCACCTGATGTCTGATGTACATACTTATTGGCCAATTGAACACACTTCTATGTACGGTCAGTGAGAAATTGTTTCTTGACAGCTGTGTGGCACAGCACCAACTCCATCTGCTGGTGGTGTTGGAAGGTGTGAAGTCTTGTATCAGCTTCAGATGCATTTCCCTTCAAATCAGCCACTTGATTACCTTCCCCTTCAGAAGTATATGGCTTAAGAAAAGACAAATATTCAATTACAGGAACAAGAACTAGTAATCTCTTCTCATGCAGACTGTAAGAACTCCCTACACATGGACAGTGAAACGTTCAGCGATTTGCTGTAGTTATGTTTATGCCACTCATACAAAGATATGTATGGCAGTTACTTTCTTCAGTTCCTTCTTGGTGGTTGATGCAGAATTATTTGATCTGTATGGGGACTGTTATGGCTTATAGTGAGCTCATTTTCTCTTAATACTTAGTTTATGATCACATTCTTTTTATTTTTGTACTTTTCACCTTTCACAATGTTGGGAAACTTCATTATAGTTCAATAAGCTCTTGCAAAAGCTCCTAATTGTCCTGCGTACTCAACCATTAGTGTTGATGGTAGGACGAAACTATTTGCACAATCACAGCCACATGCTTTCACTCATGAATGTGCAAGTAACACAATGGGTGGTTAAATATCAAACTGTTGGATAATCTTTAGTGAATTGCACAATCGTTCAATCTTTCCATTACAGCGGATATACCGGTACAATCATCATGATTGAAAAAATATGGGAGCCATTATTAATTTCCAGAATATGTTGTTATAGCATAGGAAACAAATAATCTCCCATAGCTATACTTAGTGTGGGTCCATAGTCGATTTGCAGGAGGTGTATATTATATTGGCTTTCCGCCTTACATCACTATTCATTCATTTCTTACAGTAAGATTCATTTCATGTTTAGCTAATTTCCCAAAATTGGTCAGGTGCTTATCATACCAAGTAATGGTTAGCTTTTTATGACATGATGTATGAAGAAAGATTTAGGTCTGTACGAAAACTAGAGTGGATATGAAAATAACTAGCAATATTTTTACTTTTTAAGAGGGAGTACTGGAAAGTAAAAGCAATAAAATACAGAAAGTTCATGTATTAGCAAAAAAATAGCAGATTTATATTTTACTTTAATAACTGAACATACTTAGAATTTTACTAAGTATACAGAAAAGTCATATTAGAAACAATAAAAGTACATTAATCTTTTGTAAGTACTTTATGCAAGACCTCGTAATATTTGTTGAAGTATATTTTTGTTGATATTATTTTGTTAATTAACTCTTCTTTTTTCATTTAATGTTTAAGAACTTGACATTTACATATATAAGGGAGATAAATACAAAATACTGTTCTCTGCAAGGCTGACATTTTAATTTGAGATGTTTAATACTGATCTTCAGCAGTATTTTTATAAAGTGCAGCTGTTGCTAAACTGTAGTAAATGAAATTTCTTGCCAGGAGTTATTTTGTAATAGGTGTTGTGTATGTTCTGATTTCTGTAATTGCCATTTTACACCACAACAATTGTGAAATTTGTCTTAATTATACTATGCTAAGATTAAAGAACATTGTAAATATGCTTACAAAATTTTATTGTTTTGAGGTAAGGAAGTTTCTCTGTAATGATATACTATTAGTAAGAATTTCTGGGAAGAACTATTAGGTTGTTCTTTTGTTAGTTTAGTTAAACAAGTATTT
Organism: Penaeus japonicus; assembly: GCA_017312705.2. Lineage (NCBI taxonomy): Eukaryota > Metazoa > Arthropoda > Malacostraca > Decapoda > Penaeidae > Penaeus > Penaeus japonicus. Next base: position 149,178 of record BOPN01000813.1, read on the forward strand.
TCCTCAAATGATAGAGCAGCTGAAAATGTAGTTTAATATCAAGTTTGGGTGAAAATCAGTTGGAACATAAAAGTTATCTTATATTTTATGGCATAATGTAATATAGTATCAAAATCGACCAAGGAAGCTTATACCATCATTACCGATTATATTTTTTATAAATTGTAGACCTTATATTGAAAAAGTATTGTTGAGACAAAATTATGAAGAAAAAAATTCATGCCAATATTGATTTGATGCCGCAGCATTAATAGGCTGCCTTAGTCATCAAAGATTTAGGACCATTTGAGTATAAAGATGAACCTATATACATCAAATTATTAGTTCTATGCATTTCCTTTTTCTTAACTTTCATGATAATCTAACTGCATATGAACAGGCAAACCAGGCTACCCTCTGGCAAATAGCACATCTCAGAACCCACAAGCGTTTCCTAGCAGTTGTGTTCCCACATTCACATTTATCAAATACCAAGAAATATACAAATTAATTAGATATGCAGCAGAACAAATAGTGAGAAGCGTTAACCAGGCCATGGCAGCAAAAGAAGCATATTAGTAAAAGGATATAATACAAGATTATATTAGGTTATGTTGCTGTCTTGAAAAGCTATTGATATTTTTTTTTTTTCCCACATTTATCACATTGATTATATCATACAGTTTATTTGTTTGTTTGATTGTTTTTATGTGAATACTCAGAAAAGGACAGTAGGGAGCTGTAGGTCAATTATGATAGCATGTTCTTTAAGCTGGATTCCCGCATGTCAGTCTTAAAATAAGTGTGTGCAGTAACCACATCACTTCCCCTGCACTAGTGAGTGTTTGACAGCAATGGATTTATATTGATTAGCATCCCAACCTCATTTTAAAATATGGAAAAAAGTGCCTTAAGCCATAAGAGAAATCCTTACTCGTTTTTTTGCCAGTGTCCACACATTAACTGTATCTTGCAACATAAAATAATGATGAATTAAAAATACTAATACTAATTAACCCAATCCCGACAGGCCGGCGATAAGTGGAAACCCCCTACGCTGGCCCTATGCAATATTGCATCGGGAACGTCACACTGGTGTGTCACCCCGTCATTTGGCATTTAGCTGTGTGACACGGGTGTGACGCACCGTTGTCAAAGGGTTAAGACAATATAAGGGTAACTGGCATAGTTATAAGTATGATCAAATATTCAAAATGTTAAATATCCATGCTAAGTAAGTGTAGGTGATGTATGCAAGTTTATATTAATGACAAGTTTTATTTAAAGTATCGTTCTTTGAATTTTGGAACCTTCATATTAGTTAATGGGGTAAAAAAAAATTATCATAAAGCACTGAAGAATAACAGATTATACACAATAACTTTAAATAATTTACTTCAAGGTGGAACAAATCTGCAGATTTAACAAATTTTAGAGAAAGAGTTTGATTTTACCAAATTAAATTGCCACCAAATGTGGGTAGTTGAAGTCTTTTAACTCACAGAATATTTTTTTTTATAATTAGAACTGCAATGAAAATTAAGTGGTTTTCTTTCAATTAAACTTTATATTTTTAAATGTTTCCTTCCATGCATAAGGCTACTCATTAAAGGAAAGTTTATATTGCAATATTGCACCTGATCTGCACTCCTTTTATGTTGAATGTAACAAAATGAATAAATACAAATGTTACAAACTTACGGAAGTAATTATAAGGCAATATAATGTAAGGCAACTATATATCAGTCTGAAAATTAGCATGAGAAAATGTAAAATTTGTCTTTTGTTTTTTTCTGTATTTCTGACTCCCCAATACAGAGGGCTACATTGATATCTCTCCCAAGTTGTTACACTTTGATTGGTGTTGTATGCTCTTAAACCCAACAAGTTACTTTCTTGTAACACTAAATAATGTCACAGAAATAATCTCCCTTTTTATGTACATGTGGAAGGTGAATAGACCAACTTGAACATTTTGAGAGGCACCTGCAGTTGTGTATAGGTTTAGCAATACATTGCTAATGTTACCAGTCAACCGTAAAATCGCTAGTAATAGAAACCTTTAAAAACTGTATGCATCTATCTGTTTGCAGACGTCTGTTTGTTAACAAGTGACATGAAATGCAGCCATATTGTCATGATAATAATTTTAAATAAAGATTTAAGTATACATTTTTTATGAAAGATATGAATAATGGACAGACTTCAATGTGACAAATGTTGATAAAAGTAAGAGATGTGTCATGCATTGTTGTTCAGTCTCATACCTTCATCTCAGAAATTTGTAATAGGATTTAAAACCTAACCAGATGATCCAGAATACGCAATGAGGTTTCATAGCCTAACCAGATGTGTTAGAATATGCTAAAGGTGCCATCTGCTGTCACTATCTGGAAAATACAGGTCTTAAAAATGTTAGGTTTACTAAAATTTGTTTAAGTTGTTGCAGATTTTCTACAAGTGTTATGCCACACTGATATTCTTGTTCCCATTTTAATCTTTTGGTGTCTCGAAGTTACAAAACTCTCTATGTTGCTTGAGTAAAAATAGTTATGGTATGTGCATTAGGGAAACTGTATCATCTAGGCCTATGGGCATTTAATCCTGATGCAGTGATAGTTTAGCTTTTAGGCAGTGTAATTAACTTGGTGATGCCTTTATGTACCTGAAGTGAAGCACTATTATAGACGTAATGAAACTGTAGAACATAACTTTCCCAGAGTTTACAAGGATTTTTAAATTATTAGGATCACTGAAACCTGAGGAGTAACTTTATTGAGTTCTATTGAAAAAAATACCAGGCCTTGTACATCTGCTTGAACAAAGTAAATCAGATTTTATAAGTGTAGTCCAAATTTGAAAATGTGGTAAGATATATGCTAGCACGATAAATATTATTTGTTCAATAGCTTATTTTATTTAAGATTTATGTTTTAGGGAACTGCTGTAACTTGTGCTGATGTGAGCTTTTTGTTTTCCAATCTGAGTAATTTCATTATTGATCAACATATTAGCAGAAGAGAAATGACTAGTTCACTGTAACATGTGGAAAACTATCATATGTATTTTTTTTTCTTACTGAAATGGATACAAATCTAAAGACTAATTCTCAGAGTAAAACTAAGTAATTACAATGATATACACTGCCAGACGCCTTAGAGTAAAGGAAAGAAACCCATTTTGTAACCATATTTGAGGGATGCAAAAATTGTGCATTTATAGAATAATTATTTTTTATTGTTAAGTTAAAAAAATACAGAATGTAATGTTTTATAAAAAGGCAAATTGATTTTGAGAGAGATAAGTTGGAAATTTAACTTTCCAATAGGACAATGGTACTTACAGAGTGCAGTTTTACTGGAAAATAAATAGTATGGGGTATAGTCATCCACACACCATTTTTCTTTTAATTAATTCAATATTGTTCATCAATGCCTCAAAACTATAATTTTCTTTGTGATGCATATATGGAAACCTACTTGTTTGAAAGACTTTGTATGTCCTTTGAAAAAAATATATGTTTAACCAATAAAAAATGTCATTAATTTGCCAAATTTGGGATATGTCACTGGCACAGATTAAATGCATTTCTACAAACCTTATGGACACCATGAAAAAAAAAAAAAAAAAAATGCTTTGAATAAGGAATCCAAGTGTAATAGAATATTACCAATGTTAAGATCCTGATAAAATTAATGCCATTTTTCCCACACCAACATTAATTATCATCCCTTATATTTACATTCCATATATATTCTTGTGTATTAACATCATAATTGACTATATTTTTACCCTAATTCCTTAAATAAGGGTGTTGCACCCCATGACTTCCAGAAGCTATACATAATGATAATAAATTCCCTTCTTGTTAGATAGACAAAAAATTAAGTACTTCATAAACATCAGGAGTTGTATTTCCAGTTGTAGCATTAACTCAATATATTTATACTATTGAAGAATGTTTAAAAGTCTAATGTCTTGTTATTGATGAAAACATTTATCAATGATAAATTTGGTGGACGATTTCCAAAATCCTATCAGTAGTAGGTAGTACGATATTAAAAGAAAATAATGATCACCATTTATTCAAATCATTGAACTGCAAGTTCATTTTCCCTGCATGCTCCTGGGAGGTGCCAGAGTTGGTGTGAAATCACAATAGGTCGATTGGGACACTTGACAAGTCTTACAGAGTTCCAAATAACACTTGAGTTTTGATTTTCAATTTTTTTTTTTTTTAATTCAGGTTAGAATTCATGAAGTCACTTTTCAAATACTCAATAAAAAGACCTTTATATTCACATTTTGTTAAAGAATTATTAGATCCTTGAAAAGTTGATCAAAGAATAATATCTGGAAATTGGAATCTCGTCAACATACATTACTAGTATTGCTATAGCCATGATTCTACGGATCTGTTCATGCAAACAGTCTCATACTGAGGGCTGCTGGATTTAGACATTTACTGTTCATTAAATTTGAAAATTTGACCAACTAATAACCCTTTGAATCTTATATACCTTTAACTCATGTTAGTAAAAAAGTTCAGCACATACATTAAGAGTAAAGTAAATTCATATATATTTCACACTGCTATGTAATCAATATTCTTTCCTAGGCCATTAACACAAAATATAGGCCATGGATCCAGTATATAGGTGGAAAGATGTTTAGTGCAAGCATCCAAATCTTCTGGGCAAGTTGTCCTGGCAAGTGTGTATATTCACCCTACCTTTCCTTGATGGCTGCAACAAACATGCCAGAATGGAATCCCTACATGATGTATACCAGAGGTATGTTAGCTGATCCTTAGGATACAATGACGTCCATCAGAGCCCAAGATTCCCTTGGTATGATCCTGTCAGTGTGCTAGATGCCTGATCTGCCAAGGGCATTAAGGGGACTGTTCAGTGTGTATGGGGAGAAGTTCAAGAAGTTGCCATGAGAAGACGTACATGCGTAAAGAATTTATAATTTGATACCGAGACTTGATGTTTCACATTTAAGAAAAGTGCTTGGGGACTCAACCGGGGAGTGACCCCCCCTCAATTTTTATATATTGTCCTTGTGTACCCTCCAACTCAATATATCAAGGGGGGAAAAAGGAAAAGAAAGAAAGAAAAAAAAAAAGAGGCTGTGTCTATACATGGGGCAGTGCCTGTATGAGCAAGCAGTGTTACAAAACCACAGGCACAGGCAATTGAAATGCTTGTGGGACATGTAGATATTACCCAGTGGTGCACAAAACTTCCCGACAACTGTTCATTCTGTCAACTGCAAAAAACTCTTGCTTCTGAGGTAATTAACCCATCCACGACGGGGGCATTCTAGCCTTGAATGTCACAATGCCAGGGCGTTTGAATTATTAGGCCTAAATCAATTGAATGGCTGGCACAATACTGTGCCGCCCGGCCACTGGGCTTTTGAATGAGCGGTACAGTACTGTACCACCCGTCCAGAGAGGGTTAAGTGAAGGGGGAGGGAGAAAAACGTAATATATCAAACTTGATAGGTTATCCATGTGTATTTTCTATTCCGATTTTGAAATTGTAGTCATAATAGCACAGCCTTCACACTTGTCAGCCTAGTCTTGCACCAAGCATTTGACAAGCTTTAACCTTTACTTGAACAGCACTTAAGTTACATGAAAAAAGATACTCATGCCAGTGCAGAAACAGAGGGCAAGCCTACACCAGAAAACTCTAGTGCAACATGCTAGGATTCTATCCTAGCCAACCTATTTAAGAGGTCTGGTTAGACAAATGTAAACATTACCAGAAACAAACAAGTTAATTCACAGAACATCTGGTGCTCACACAAGTCTGCCAGTGCAAAATGGTAGTATTTGAATTTGTTTTGCAAGTAAAACTCAAAATTCATGCATAAATCTCTCATAGTTTGCCATATTTAACATTGCTTGTTTCAGATGCAGTAGTTTACCTTCTAGTAATAAAATTTGGTTACATCCATCCAGGCTGATTAAGTCAAAAGATTGCAATATTTTCAGTGTACAATATTTTACAGAATAGGAAAGGGCATAAAATGTTTTCATAAAGGAGTTCTAATACTGCAGTTTAATACACAACTACAATAAAAGCCTTTTATTTGTCATTTGAATGATACAGTGGTATTCCCCCGTTAAGCAAAAAAAACGGAAAAAAAATTACAGTCAAAGGTACAAACTTGGTATATCACTCAAATTGTAACAAGTGAATGAAAAATTGCATACATACCCTTGGATTCAAATGCAGGACCCAAAAGAATTACTGGCAGTTTTAAATGTGCCTTCTTGTATACCAGCTAACCCTTAAGTAGACAACTGAGTCAAAGGTCTTCAACAATTCATTAGCCCCATTTCAAAACTGAAAAGTGCTAGTTCATTATTAATCCAATATTCAGATTTTTTCTTTCTACTGCAATTATCTGCTCAATCCTGGGGATATGTGAATGAAAGAACATCTTAACACTGGAATGGTTGTAAATTTTTATTCTAATATTTAGCATATTTAATTATGCACATTGAAGTACAAAAACAAGTTAGATAAAAGCATTTCTTTAAACCCAAGTAATGGGCCCATATTCTATGATAATGTAAAAAAGGAAAAGGCTCTCCTGCACTGAAGCTTGGATCAATTGAACAATCAAACGCCATATAAACAATACACCATTTATTCCTTATTTGGTCACAGATCAATATACTGGGCCGCAAGGTTATTTGAATTGGTGTCACATATGCTGCCCCTCCACAACAAATAAAAAAAAAAATGACCACAAACTTTAATGGTTGTGGCTGTAACACTCAAACAAACATTATGTCCAGCTGGACATGAGTAAAGATGAGGCTTATGGCTCCTTCCCTCCACTTCCTCCAAGGCCAATTAGTTACTGCCAAACAAAGTTAAAACCAAACAAAGTTACAACAGGTGGCCATGGACAAAGCAAAGGTAGGCTAGATAGAACACCATATCCTTCCCCAAGAAATACAAAAATGTTGTAGAATGACATACCAAACCATTGTAGAATGATCACAGGTGTCAACCATCAACCCTGTTATATGGGTCTAATAGGAAAAAAATATATACTTTAATGAGCTAATGGCTGGTTGTGAAGGTGGTGTAGTGGTGTAGATGGTAGCAACTGATGGAAGGAGTTACTTCATATTTGGCTTGGTGGCAACTACCATTTCCTCTTCCATAGCAGCCAGGACTGTCAACTGTAAAGAAAGTGAAATTTAATTTTCCATAAAAGGTATAGGCCTTTATGCTGTGTTCACATGGAATCAAATACTATGCATTACTTTATTGTAATTCTTACTCAATTCAGATGTGACTTACCAGAAGGTCTTCATTATTTTCGAACTTGTTCTTAATGTCAGTGCCTAAGTCTCCATCAGGCAATCTAATATCATCACGCAGTTCACCCGAATCCTTCATAAGACTAAGGTAGCCATCATCAGAGATGTCAATCAGCTGTAAGGAAAAAAATATGCATAAATATATATCTGAGTTTTATACTTAATGAAAGAATATCAATCAAATTGGCACAATCAAGATCCAAATACTAGTTCAAATACCTGGTAATCTGCACGCTTGACCACTGGCACGTCCATGTTGTGGGTAGAGGGACAGATATCTTCATATTTCTTACCGGTGAAAAGATCAATGCCAATCAGATGTACCTTAGCATGACCGTGTTTACCAGTTTTTGAGGTCGACATTTCTACAATCTTGCAGGCACGGCCCTGAAACAAGATGCAACATCAATTGCCTGTCCTTTGTTCATCTCTCGTGGTAGTAAAAACTTGCTTACTTTCAAATGCAATAATCCAATAACTATCTAAGTTTTCCAGGTATAAAGTTACCATAAAATTAAAAGCTTTAAACTTTTAAACCTTTTCTTTAACATTTTCAAATTCAAACCTTTAGATATAGGGATTTCCTACTTTTAATTTATATATTAGTAATTTAACATGGCAAGTTACTTTCAATCATTATTCTTGGTTCTATTTAGCTTTGCATTTGCTTGTAGGCATAAAGGAATTAACTATTACTAGATCTTCTGTATCCATATTTCTAATACAAATACGTAAAAGAATAACTATGAAACTGAAGTTTCATACAGTTAAAGTGGCAAACTGGCTAGTACTGGGGGAGGACTAGATGAAATAATTTACTAGAAACTAAACTACCCATTACTCACTATCATATGGAAATTTTGCATTATCCGAGTCTGACCAATACGTAGAATAATTAGGGATTAAATCTAATGTAAACCAAGCTCTCCATTATGAACTTTCTATAGCAATGGTTTCTTTATTCAGACAATCTACTGAACTGTTGGTACT
>BOPN01000813.1:207500-212500 GCA_017312705.2 Penaeus japonicus
CGTTATAAAATATCGTGGAGAATGAGAGGCCAGTTAGGATCGCCCGTTAACACTCTTCACTCACCGCTCATCCTCTTCTTCCTTTTCCTCCTCCTCCTCCTCCTCCTCTTCTTCCTTCTCATCGTCCTCCTCCTCCTCTTCTCCTTCTCCTCTTCCTCCTCCTCCTCCTTCTCCTTCTCCTCTTCCTCCTCTTCCTCCTCCTCCTCTTCCTCCTCCTCCTCCCCCTCCTCCTCCTCCTCCTCCTTCTCCTCCTCCTCCTCCTCCTCTTCCTCCTCTTCCTCCTCTTCCTCCTCCTCTTCCTCCTCCTTCTCCTCGTCTTCCTCGTCCTACTCGTCCTCCTCCTTCTCCTCGTCTTCCTCGTTGTCTTCTTCGTCTTCCTCGTTGTCTTCTTCGTCTTCCTCCTCTTCTTCCTCCTCCTCTTCCTTCTCCTCGTCTTCCTCGTTGTCTTCTTCGTCATCCTCCTCTTCTTTCTCTTCCTCGTCCTCCTCCTTTTCCCACTCTACGTCTTTCCCCCTCCTGTCCTTCCCACTCCTCCTCCTCTTCTTCTTCTTCCTCCCCCCCTCTCTTCTTCCTCCTCCATCGCCGCAGCCTCTCTCCACCTTCTCTTATTCTTCATCCTCCTCCTTCTCCTCTACCTTCTCTTATTCCTCCTCCTCCTCTTATTATTATTCATTCTCCTCCTCTCACATCTTCCACCTCTTCTTGATTTCATTCCTCTTCTCTTCTCGTTCGCCTTCTCCTTCTTCTGATCCTACAACTACTTTTGTTTCTTCTTGTTCCTGTTATTTTTGTTGTTGTTGTTCTTGTTCCCTTTTCCTCCTCCTTTTCCCCTCTCCTCTTCCTCCTCCTTCTCCCCCCTCCTCCTCCTCTCCTCCTTCTCTTCTTCCCCCTTCCCTTCTTCCCCCTTCCCCTCCCCCTCCCCCTCCCCCTCCCCCTCTCCTCCTCCTTCTCTCCCTTCTCCTCCTCCCCCCTGTTCTCCTCCCCTCTCCTCCTCCTCCTCCTCCTCCACCTCCACCTCCACCTCCACCTCCACCTCCTCCTCCTCCCCCCCTCTCCTCCTCCTACTCCCCCTCTCCTCCTCCTTGTTTCCCTTCTTCCTTCGCCTCCACTTTCCGCCTCCTCTCCTCCGTCCTCTCTTCCTCCTCCTCCCCTCTCCTCTTCCTCCCTTCTCCTCTTCCTCCTCTCCTCCCCCCCCCCTCTTCCTATCCCCATATTGCCATACAAACGCCCCTTCCGCCCACCAGCAGTCCATCCCCCGTGTCTCTAAGGACTAAAACCCCAATTTGGCGCCATGTCTCACTCGCCCTTATCGCCTGGTCGGTATCGTCACGCCCCTCTTGTACCTCGAGGTGAACCCCTCCTCCTTCGCCCTTAAGGTCTTGAAGGAGCTCCTCGAAGCCAAAGTGGAGGAAAAGGTCTCGGTTCGGCCTCGGTTGTGTTTATGGTGTGGACATATGTTTCGAAAAAGGGATGATAATGATGAGCATTTTTTTTTTTTTTTTTTTGTATTGTACCCTTTTTCTTTGGTATCTATTTTTTTATTGTGTTATTCTACCATTTTTTTCCTTGGTATCATACCCTTTATGCTATGGTGTTTTACCCTTTTTTCCTTGGTATTTTTCGTCTTTATTCTTGGTGTTTTATCCTTTTTGTCCTTTTATCTATGCTATTTTACTTTCTTCCTTGTTATTTCATCCTTTTATCCTTGGTATTTAGTCCTTTTACCTTGGTGTTTTATTATTTTTCCCTTGGTGTTTTACTATTTTTCCCTTGGTGTTTTAATATTTTTCCCTTGGTTTCTTATCTTTTTTCCTTGGTATTTTACCCTTTTTTTTGGGGTATTTTATATTTTTCCCTGGTGTTTTACCCTTTTGCCCTTGATATCTTTTTTTTCCTTAGGATTTTACCCTTTTTTCCTTGGTATTTTATCTTTTTCCTTGGTGTTTTACCCTTTTTCCCCTTGGTATCTTATCTTTTTTCCTTGGTATTTTACCCTTTTTTTCCTTGGCATCTTATTTGTTGCTTGGTATTTCACCTGTTTTTTTTTCTAGCCTCTTTCCCTTTAGCTTTTACTCTGTCTCTCGACTATTCTCCCTTTGCCTTTAGCTCCCCTTTTGATCTATAACCTTTTCCCTTTATCTTACCGTCCTTTTGTTTACGGTCGTAAAATGTAATTAATTGGTGAATTATCGTAAAAAGGACAAGAAACACGAGGAAATGTGTTTTTCTGTCGTTCTTTGATGGCTTTGATGTCTGGCGAGTGAAGGTCTTTTTATCTATTTTTTTTTTTATCTTTTTCTATTGGTGTTCAGTATAGTAAATAGCTAGTTTATCCTGTGTGTTAAAGCTCAGAGTATAACAACTAGGTTTCAGTATTGCAAGTTTCATCAGTTTTTGCATGTTTCATTAACTATATTTCAGTAATATATGTTTTGTTAAATCTGCTTAGATGATGGAGTAAGAATGTTGATTTTGATGTTATTATGATATGTATTTATGTTTTTTTGTTGTTTTTTTCTATAATACCTTTGTCACTGATGTCCCTGGAGCATTAGCATTTATAGCTTTGGCGAAATGACAGTACGATATTATTATATGATGTCCGCTTCATTAAGCTCCATCCATTCATCATTCTCTCTCTCTCTCTCTCGGTCCTCCGCCCTTCTCTCTCTCTCTCTCTCTCTCTCTCTCTCTCTCTCTCTCTCTCTCTCTCTCTCTCTCTCTCTCTCTCTCTCTCTCTCTCTCTCTCTCTCTCACACACACACACACAATTTACTTTATTTCTCATTTACCACCCTAACTGTTTGGATGTAGACAAACTTTAACATAGGTTTGATTGAATTTAGTTATATTCTAAAAGTTATGTTATTTAATGAAAAAAACGAAATGTAATCCAAGAACGTATTCGAAGATACTGTGGCACTCTAATATGTAGAGTTCCAGCGTCCTTTGGTACTATGTGACCAAGAGTTGGCTTACTCAAGAAGTCCTTTGAGTATATAGAGGAATGACTAGTGTATTAATCAATTTAAATAGCATTGACTCAGCCGCAGAATATGTTATCCTAGTGTTGCTTACCATTGTCCTAGCATGATGATATAACACAATGACAATCAGACCTTCTTCCATGTTTTCGAGTATGAATACTGTCTCGGTATGTATATCTTCTTATTTCATTTTATTTCCCTCTTTCTCTCTCTCTCTCTCTTTCCTTCTCTCTCTCTCTCTCTCTCTCTCTCTCTCTCTCTCTCTCTCTCTCTCTCTCTCTCTCTCTCTCTCTCTCTCTCTCTCTCTCTTTCTTTCTTTCTTTCTCCCCCCCCCCCTCTCTCTCTCTCTCTCTCTCTCTCTCTCTCTCTCTCTCTCTCTCTCTCTCTCTCTCTCTCTCTCTCTCTCTCTCTCTCTCTCTCTCTCTCTCTCTTTCTTTCTTTCTTTCTCCCCCCCCTCTCTCTCTCTCTCTCTCTCTCTCTCTCTCTCTCTCTCTCTCTCTCTCTCTCTCTCTCTCTCTCTCTCTCTCTCTCTCTCTCTCTCTCTCTCTCTCTCTCTCTCTCTCTCTCTCTCTCGCTCGCTCTCTTCCCCCCTTCTCTACCTCCTTACCTCTCTCGACATGACCTTCTTAAATACTGCAACTTAGGAGGCTGGAAATTAAAGTTAATTAAGTGTAAGATAACATGTTTTCTTGACATATTTTAAAATCAGGATTAAACGCTCGGAAATGCCATGCGGAGAACGGAAAAAAAACATACGATATATTCTAAAAAAGGAACAAACTATTGCTGGAATCTGATTGGATTTTTGTTTGTTTAATGTTTCTGTTTATCTGTCAATCGGGTATCCATCTGTTTACCTAATCTATTCGTTTGTTCATTTGTATGTCATTTATGTTCAATTCATTATTGTTTCTCTTTTTGTCAATTCATTTGTCAAGTTTCATCATATTTTTTTTGAACACGGAATCCCTGCTACAATACTTTTCTTCCTTCGGGACGTTTTTCTTTTCTTCCCACAAACTTTCCGACTGCGAAGTTTGAGACTATTTCCATGTCAGTTGGTAATACAACGCGAAGAGAGAGAAAAAAAAACTTTCGCTCGTCTTCTAGAAACAAAAGCGTGTCTTGCGTGGCACTTCGTCTTGCGTGGCACTCGTTGTCTCAAAATATCTCTAGAGGGCGAGGATACTCCTGCCCCCCCCCCCCCTCCTCGTTGCTCTATCGCCTTTGAGGCGTGAACTCTTGCTTCAATAAACTTGTCAGATCAAATTAAGATTTTTTCTCTATTCTACTCTTTGGATTTTTTTCTCGTTTTTTTTATGATTGAAAAAAAAAATCTACTTTATTTTATTCTAATTATTTTTCAAATGTTTTTTCTTCTTTCTTAATGCCTGTCTCTTCTATTCTGCTTATTCCTTGTTTCAAAAGAGAAAAAAACGTGCACCCGCATCCTCTATTTATTTTACTCGAATAGTCTTCCCTGTCATGTTCCCATTTTCTTCATATCTATATCATCAACGCCGTACGTATTCATCGTTTATCACTCCCATCTCATTCCAACTTTATTTGATCCTCTAATTCCATCTTCGTCATTTACTTTGACATTATCTCCTCCGTGCAAAAATCACTTACTGTCTACCTATCTACTTCCTCAGGTTCTCATTTCATCTTTTTTTTACTTATCTACTTTCCTTGTTATAACAACCATCGTTCTTCACACTTACTTACCTCTTCTCCCGTTTCCTCGGTTCCCATATTTTTTTTCCCTTCGTCATTGTAGATTCCCATAACCGAACACTTTTTTAGGGGGAGGGGGGGGGGGGCGGAGAAGAGCTTCGGTCTCGCGAACTCGAACACCCACTTCGAATCATCCGAAGCGAGAGAGGCAGTGCTCGCCAACGTGCCATTACGGATTCTGGGAACCGTTGCGGTGCGAATATATCTCGGGGTTCTGATTTTTTTTTCTCTCTCTCTCGCTGTCTTGGCTCTTTGTCTTTTGTTGGATCTATGTAT
>BOPN01000813.1:220000-225000 GCA_017312705.2 Penaeus japonicus
AAATGATTAACATACATTTTACATATTTTCTATCCTTTTCATTAGGCATTCATTCATTTTCATTTGTTTTCTTTCCACTTACACGAGCAACCCGAATTTTAAATGGTGGTATAATCATAGCAATTTGGCGTAAGTGAAAGTCGTAAAAATAGGACTGTGGCCTTTTTCGCGATACTGGTGATTCATCCGGCCTATGTATGTGTGCGGAGTGTTATTAGCGTTTCTCTGATGCTAACGTTACCCTTTCGCTCAAAGGTAACCGCTCCTCTAACCCTTTCTTCATTTCCTCCTCTGTTGAATAGTAACTATTCATGCAGAGACGGAATAAAGGCCGTCACTCATTTGCACGCGTTCCACCATGTAATGTTTGTCTATCAGAGGGGCCCAACACGTCACACGTTACGTCAGGTTACAGTGGCCGTCACTTATTTGTATGCGTTACGCCATGTTGCGTTGGTCTGAAGGGGCAAGACGGTACAGTGCCCGTCACTTGTACACCTTACGTCGGGTTATCAGAGACATTACAGTGACCGTCATGTATTTGTACACTTTACGTCATGTTACGTCGGTCCATCAATAGGGCTGAGACGTTACAACGGCCGTCACTCATATATACACGTTACGTCAAGTTTCAACCAGAAGAGGATGTTAAATCAATCACGCAATTCGCAGCTTCTCTGACGCCGACCTTTGCACATGATTGAATTCACGTAGGAAGTAGGGAGGCGGGAGGGGGGTAGGGGGTAGGGGGCTATGAAAGACCATGTTGCAATGCTCTTTATTTCCTTCTTTAGCTTCTTCCTCTCCTCCTCTTTGGCGACGACCCATCGGTAACTCAGGATGAATGACTGGGATGCTGTGATTTATTGTCTCAGTATGAAAAAAAAAGTTAATTAATGGGTATCATAAACTACTCTTAGCATGATTTCGACCCGCCGGGATTATAAACATTCTTTGTCGGCGGGCGTGGTGTTGCTGCCGTGTCGTTGTTTCTGGTTTTGTTGCTAAGGCCCATTGATTTATTCATAGGGATTGTTTTGTCTTTTTATTCAAATACAGAGTAACTTGAAATTTTAGGAACATATTGGCAATTATTTTCTAGTAGATTACGTGTGCAAACATATAAAACATATGCACATTAATTACAGATATAATTGCGCACACACACGCTGGCAGGTACACACGCTGGCAGGTACATACGCTGGCAGGTACACACACTGGCAGGCACACATGCTTGCAGGCACACACACTGGCAGGCACACATGCTTGCAGGCACACACACTGGAAGGCACACACGCTTGCAGGCACACACGCTGGCAGGCACACACACTGGCAAGCACACACGCAGACAGGCACACACACTGGCAGGCACACACACTGGCAGGCACACACACTGACAGGCACACACGCAGGCAGGCACACACGCAGGCAGGCACACACACTGGCAGGCACACACACTGACAGGCACACACACTGACAGGCACACACGCAGGCAGGCACACACACTGACAGGCACACACGCAGGCAGGCACACACACTGGCAGGCACACACACTGACAGGCACACACGCAGGCAGGCACACACACTGACAGGCACACACACTGGCAGGCACACACGCAGGCAGGCACACACACTGACAGGCACACACACTGGCAGGCACACACGCAGGCAGGCACACACACTGACAGGCACACACACTGACAGGCACACACACTGGCAGGCACACACGCAGGCAGGCACACACACTGACAGGCACACACACTGGCAGGCACACACGCAGGCAGGCACACACACTGACAGGCACACGCGGCAGGCACACACACTGGCAGGCACACACACTGACAGGCACACACACTGACAGGCACACACACTGGCAGGCACACACGCAGGCAGGCACACACACTGACAGGCACACACACTGGCAGGCACACACGCAGGCAGGCACACACACTGACAGGCACACACACTGACAGGCACACACGCAGGCAGGCACACACACTGGCAGGCACACACGCTGACAGGCACACACACTGGCAGGCACACACACTGACAGGCACACACACTGACAGGCACACACACTGACAGGCACACACGCAGGCAGGCACACACACTGGCAGGCACACACGCAGGCAGGCACACACACTGGCAGGCACACACACTGGCAGGCACACACGCTGACAGGCACACACACTGGCAGGCACACACACTGACAGGCACACACACTGGCAGGCACACATGACAGGGCACACACTGGCAGGCACACACTGGCAGGCTGCGCAGGCAGGCACACACTGGCAGGCACACACACTGACAGGCACACACACTGACAGGCACACACACTGGCAGGCACACACGCAGGCAGGCACACACGCAGGCAGGCACACACTGGCAAAACACACCGCGACAGGCACACACACACTGACAGGCACACACACACTAGAGAGCAGGCACACACGCAGGCAGGCACACACACTGGCAGGCACACACGCTGACAGGCACACACACTGGCAGGCACACACGCTGACAGGCACACACACTGGCAGGCACACACGCAGGCAGGCACACACACTGGCAGGCACACACGCAGGCAGGCACACACACTGACAGGCACACACACTGACAGGCACACACACTGGCAGGCACACACGCAGGCAGGCACACACACTGACAGGCACACACACTGACAGGCACACACGCAGGCAGGCACACACACTGGCAGGCACACACACTGGCAGGCACACACACTGACAGGCACACACACTGACAGGCACACACACTGGCAGGCACACACGCAGGCAGGCACACACACTGGCAGGCACACACACACACACACACACACACACAACAATCCCCACCCACCCACCTCCCCCACCCCCTCACCCACCCACCACCCCCACCCCCTCACCCACCACCACCATCACCCCCACCCCCTCACCCACCCACCACCACCCCCACCCCCTCACCCACCCACCACCACCCCCACCCCCTCACCCACCACCACCACCACCAGAACAAACGCGAGTTCAAGACAAAAAAAAGGCGAAAAATCCTCCGTCGACTGGCCGTGCGGAAGGCGGCTGCTCACACGCCCAATCAGAAAGAGGCGTGGCGTGTTAAGAGGCGTGGCGTGTTTGTTTTACCTGAGCGAAGGGAGAATACGGAAGAAAGGGTAAATCATGGGAGGAAAGCAGTACTTTATTATGATTTTCTTTTTTCTTTTTTTTTTGTTATTATTATTTTTTTCATCCGTCTTTCTTTATTTTTCTCATTTCATTTTCGTCTGACTGTTTTTTTTTCTCATTTCATTCGCGTCTGACTGTTTTTTTTTCTCATTTTCTTTCTCTTTGTTGTTGCTCATCTTTCAGACTACTCCTTTTTTCTCTTTTCCTTGGCCTCTTACTTTCTCTTATATTTTTTTCCATTTCTGCTTTCAACTTTTCCTATCTAAGTTTCTTAAATATTTAATTTTTAGATTTTATTTAATCTTCTTTTTCCCTTTTTCATCTTCCATTTTTCTCTCTCTTCATTCTCTATCTATTCTCATTCCTCTTCCCGTTCTTCTCTTCCCAATCCCTCGTGTTCCGTTTTCTGTTCCTTCAGTTTCCTTTGCGTCACCCCCCCCCTTCCCACCCCAACTCTTACCCCGATCACCCCAACCCCGACACCTCCCCAACCCCGTACCCCGACTCATCCGCCCCCCCCCCCCCCCAACCTTCCCAGCCCCTCTCCCCTGCTCACCGCGTACCCGTTAACCCGAATATCCCAACCCCAACACCCCCTAATCCTCATACCACTACCGCCCCCAATTTCCAAAACCCCTTATCCCCTTGACCGCCAACCCCCCCTCCCAACCTCGTCTCCCCTTCACCCCCAACCTCCCCCAACCCCGTCTCCCCTTCACCCCCAACCTCCCCCAACCCCGTCTCCCCTTCACCCCCAACCTCCCCCAACCCCGTCTCCCCTTCACCCCCAACCACCCCCAAGCCTGCCCCCCGAATCGCCATTCCGGTTCACTGGTGCGGAACCAAGATCAAGGCCCATCGATCTCGCGTCACGGATGGTTGACGTATTTAGTTAAGTTGGCCAAGAGATGCACTCCTCCTTCCACGCAAAGGCTGGCGCATTCCTTCCACACTGGGGGGGGGGGGGTCATGCCACTTGTTTCATACAGCTGATTGATGGGTTTAATGCTCACAGTTACTGTTATGGTTGATACTTTTTTGCTGCTTACTAAGATGGTTGACAGGTTCAGTTTACGCGTTGGGGTGACTTCTTTGGTTTATACAGCTGCTTTACTTTTTCACATTACTCACCTGGTTGATTTTTGTTTTCTGTTTATACAGAAGGTTGACTTTTTAATTTTACTCAGCTGGGTGACGTTTTCAGTTTCCGCAGCTGGTCGACGCACTGATTCCACACAGCTGGATGAGGCAGCAATTCCACACAACTGCTCGAGGTACACACTCCACACAGATTAAGAAATCACTCATTCGTAAGATAGATTCACGCACTCAAGTCACACAGGTGATTGGTGCATTTGAGATATATGTCGAGCACCCGGTCCCGCGGTGTGAGTATACTTAGGTCATTTAGGTAAGTGTCATGAATTTATTGTAACAATAAATTAGGCAATGTATTCAAGCTACAGAATACAGTATCAAGTCGACAGCCACACACACGCAATAAACAAAATACCACCACAACAATTTTACAACTCACTACCCATTCTCTCAAATCCTATTCTTCCTCCCCCCCTCCTGCCCCTTTATCCTATTATCCCATCCATGCATTCGTCGTCATCAATAGCCGCGTTCAATAGCCAATCGCTGGAGGAACGTTCCTAGTCCACCTGAGCCTCGGAGCATATTCCTACGCGAACGCAGAGCTCGGATTGGCAGCCCGGGAGGATATCGGCGATCTGACAGGTCGATGATTATGAAAATGGTGATCTACGTGGGCGATTGTTACGGAGTGGAGGAGTACAAAGTCGAAGGACTTCC
>BOPN01000813.1:252500-257500 GCA_017312705.2 Penaeus japonicus
ATCAAACACAAGTATCGCAATTTAGGCGAGTCCCCCTTGAATATTCGAGTTCAATTCCGTTTTCTCTAACGCTCTTGACAATTGTCGTCGCAGGTGGTGTGAGTGACGACCTCCGCGACGAACTAGGGGGAGTACCAAGAAATTGTGGCAGCGACGAGGGAGGTTCTGTGAAGAACTCACTTGGGGGTTCACTCAGGGGTTCTCTGTCGTCGCTCCCTTCCATTGTGATCACCGGAGAGAGAAAGACACCCGAGAAACTGTTTGGGTTTAAGGTACGTAGTCGCTCGCTTGTTTTCGTTCTCTTTCGAAGCGTTTTTCATGTATTGATTATGAGAGGGAGACTAATGTAGAGACTAAAAGTTCATTTTTTAAAAATAAGGTAAAAAGGGAATTATTATCCATGTCAACACAGCCCAAATGCCTCCAAATTACAAAAAAACACAAAACAAACAAACACAGTATTTAATCATGACTCTTCCTTTTCAACCTCGCTGGAAAGACAAGACAAGAGAAGAAGAAAAAAAAATATAGAACAAAATAAGAGAGTATCTATCTTTTTTCGTATCTGAATAGCACGTTCTCCATCAGGTCGGCAATCGGGAAGGGCGGCTGAAGGGGCGGAACCCACTCCACTTCCTCGACATCAAGCTGAGGGTTTCGCGTCGACACAAGAGCTCCGAGAACCTCGCGACGCCATCTGACCCCATCGCCGAGAGATCGTGAGTCACGCTTTCCTGCACGCGGGGGAGGGGGTGGGGGGTGAAAGGGGTGGGAGCGGGTGGACTTGTGGGGGGGAGATGGGGAGGAGGGGAAGGGAGTGGGCAGGGTGGGATGGAGGGAGGGAGGGAAGGAGTTGGGAGGTTGGGGGATGACAGGTGGTAGGAGCAGGAGGAGGGGTGATGGGTAGAATGGGGAGGTGGGATGGTGGGTAGAATGGGAAGATGGGATGGTAGGAGGGAGGGGGAAGGGGGGAAGGAGGAAGGGAAGGAGCGAGGTATAGGAAGTGTGAAGGGTGGAGTAGAAGGAGGAGGAGGAGGAGTATTGAAGAGATGGGGTGTGAACGGGGAGGGGGTATGGGATGGGTGGAGGGAGGAGGAGGGATGGTAGATAGGATGGGGGAGGGGGAGGGGGAGGAGGGGGGAGAATGAGATGAGTGAGGAGGAGGATGAAAGAGAAAGGAGGAAGGGGAAGAGGAGGAGAGGGAAGGGTGGACTTCAAAGGAGAAGAGGAAGGAGGAGAGGGGGAGGCCGAAAGGGGGAAGACAAAGGTGGTCGAGAGAGTGAGAGAAGGGGAGAGAGAAAGGGGAAGAAGACGGAGATAGACAATGGAAAGTAAAAAAGATGATAAATAGTATGAGAGGGAGAGAGGAGAAAAAGACAAAGAGAAAGAGAGAGAAAGAAAGACAAAGACAAAAAGAGAGGAAAGAAAGACCAAGAGAGAGAGAGAGAGAGAGACTCTTTTGATTTTGACTTTGGCAAATATATCGAGACCAGTGGTTACTTGCACCGCTTAAGGACGCGGTAACATAGGTTATCCTCACCCCAGTCTTAGTCCCTCTTGGATCGGCTTTAATACATGAGCAGAGAAAGAAAAAAGAAGGTTAATAAGGGAGTGAGAGAGTGAACGTACGAATCGAAAGAAATGAAGATAAGAAGTGAAACAAAACTAGAGTGATGTGTAACAAGTAGGAACAATCGCGTGAAAACAACGTGACCTCGACCCCATCTCACCGCGACCGCAAGATGGTATCAACTGTTCATTTGACGCAGGGAGTTGGTGGGAATTATTATAATGCTTATTTATCATTATGTTATTGTTATTATTATTATTATTATAAGTAGTAGTAGTATTAATAGTAGGAGGTAATCATATCAGCATTATTATCATCATAGTAGTAGGACGATAGGGTAATGTTTTCATTTATGATAAAGCTAGTGGTAATAAGAAGGGAAACCTTACGAATATACAAATGACAAAAGACAGTAATATCTAGCGAAAAATTATCGAAAGTGTGAAAGCGTGAATTGTAAAACAAAGACACAAAAGGCGTTTAATTAAGCCAGACAATAAACAAGTAAAAAAATAATCTGGAATACTGAATAGGTAAACTGTAATTTCTTCAGGTGTAGAGCTGGAAAGAGAAGAGGGTGGGGGTAAGAGGGAAGGAGCACAGAGCAAAGGGGGAGGAAAAGAGAGGTGGAAGAAAGTGGAGGGGGAGAGGAGGGCAAAGGGGATGGAGGGAGAAGGTAGGAAGGGGGGACGGTGGGGGAAGAAGGGAGTCTGACTCTTGTTAATTCAAAACAAGGACATGACAAGTGGGGACTTTTTCCCAAGACGTCCAATTTTGTTTTGTGATTTCGCCGGTCACAAAACCCGGTAACATGTTCGGTTTTTGTTTCAAACGTTTTTTCTTTATTTTTATTTTTTGTACCAAAAGAACGTTTAGCTTCTTTCTCCTCTTTTTCGTACATTCATCTTGATAGATGGAATGATTTGGAAAAATGCAAGGAATGCACCTCGACGAAGAAAAATCACAGTTGATAATGAAAAAAGTTCCGAAACAGTTTCGAGGAGATAAAAAAAAATCTTGTTATTGAAATCCTCACAGACAATTTTTCAGAATGTCTTTCCTTTGAACATAAAACAACGAAAGAACAGTTACTCGGTAGAGATACTGAAAATGGTCAAAGAGGAAGCTGTCCTACGCATAATAGGTATTATCAAGCAAAGTGTAATGCGTGTAATGCAACTTAACACCCGACCCATGGAAATTGTAGCCACAGAGGAAAATCTGATGAAGAAGGAGATTGGAGGAAACGCAGGGAGAGAGAATAAGATTAGGAGTAACATCTGCATTGTTGGAAGTACGTGATTGAGAAGGAGGGAGGGGGGAGAAAGAGAAAGAGAGGAGAAAGAAGGAGAAGAAAGGAGGAAATATGAAACAGTGGCCAAATTCGAGGGAATAAATAGATAAATAAATCCCGCAAGTAAAGATCCAAGAAGACAATGGAAAGGAGAGAACGCAACGAAAAGAAACAAAGGAAAAAAAAACAAGGAAGGAAATGAGACAGAGTGAGGCCTCTTGACGGTCGACCTGTTGTCAAAGGGGTCGCCATGGTCGAACGACACTTAAATAGCCATTTTTGAAAACTATTGTACAAGACGATCCTTTTTTGTCGTTCCTCGAATGACGTTGACAAAATAGCTCAAGAATATATATTCTAATTTATTCCAGGGGAATGGGTCTTATTATGAACGTGGACAATGGCTTGGTATTGTTGTTTTTTTATATAATGAGAGCGATGGGGAAAATAAGAAACAGCTTGTAATGATATTATTAGTTATAGTTGTTGTAGTAGCAGAATTAGAAGTATTATTTTTTGTCGTTTTATTATTGTTATTATTGTTATTATTTTATTATTTTTTATTATTATTAATTCGGTTATTATTATTTCAATGGCTTTATTACAATCATTACTATTATTATTTTTATACTTATGATTGAAGTTATTGTTGTTATTGCTAAACGTATTTTATTTAGTTTTCATTATTGTAACAATCATTACCATTAATATGAACTGTTCATTATTATCATACTTCTCCATATCGTCACTCAAGTCAGAGTATTAAGATTATTAACTTTATTAATCGCAGAATTTATAAACACCATTACTATCTAACTTCCAAGGATGATACGATCACCACACGCATCATGTGAAAACCACATGAAGACATTAATCCCCTTCATTAGTTGATGAGCTTTCCTCTCGCGCCTGTGGATGTGCTGGGTCTCGCTGCCTGCTCTTCCTCTTCCACTTCCCCTCCACCTCCACTTTACATCCACTTTGACTTTTATGTTCCCCCTTCCACTTCCTGTATTGTCTCAACTATTTTTTTTTTTTGCCCACTTTGATTTCCTCTCGTCCGCCCCTTCCGCGTTACGGTTCACTTTCTGTTCTATTTTTTATTAGCATCGTTTCAGACAAGTGTCATTCAGTTTCTGCTCGTGTCAATTCTTTCGTTGTCTACTGCATTCGCGTCTTATTTACTTCCACTTTACTTCCATCTCTGTCTCTCTTCAGTCATTCATACCTCTTCTACCTTCCTCCTTCATCTATCTTCCGCTTCAATCTCTCTCCCTCTTCAACTATCTATGCTTCCTTCACCTCCTTCCTTTATCCGTCTTCTACTTCTGCTTATCTCCCTCTTCATCTATTTATACTTCATCCACTTTCATCCTCCATCCATACCCCACTTCTATCTGTTTCCCTCTTCAATTTATTCATACCTCACCCACCGCCTCCCTCCATCTATTCTCCTTTTCCACCTCTCTCTCTCTCTCTCTCTCTCTCCCTCTCCCTCTCCCTCTCCCTCTCCCTCTCCCTCTCCCTCTCCCTCTCCCTCTCCCTCTCCCTCTCCCTCTCCCTTTCTCTCTCTCTCTCTCTCTCTCTCTCTCTCTCTCCAGCTATTCATACCTCTGCCACCTCCCTCAAGTACCACTTCACGAAATCCTCCACTTCCGTCTCCCTCCCTCTTATCCACACCTCCTGCACCTCCACAATCTTTTCCCTTCATCTCCTCAAATTATCTTCGTGTTTCCGATTTCTCCTTTATTCTCCCAGTCGTGTCTCTCTTTCCTTTCACTCCTCGAACTCGCTTTTAGTTCCTGGATTTTTTTTTTCTCTCTCTCGAATTTTCGTTTGCTTTTTAGATTTTTCTCCTGTTCTTCTCCCCCGATTATCTGTTTCTTTGAAATTTGTCTTCCTTTCCCCGGTGTCTATTTCTCTCTCCCAATTCTCCCTTTACACTTTCCTCTTCTTCTTCCTCATCCGTTTCTTTCCTTCTCCTCAAACCACCTTATCTCGCTCTCCCCCCTCCCTCCCCATATTCCCCCAATCCTGGTCACTCTGCTGTTCTCCCTTCTTCCCTATATTCCCACTCTTTATCCCCGCCAAGTCCTTACTCCCTGTTCCATTCCTCTTCCCTCTTCCCATTCCATC
>BOPN01000813.1:262500-265000 GCA_017312705.2 Penaeus japonicus
CCTTTCATCATCCTATCTCCTTCTCTCCTCCTTTCCCCCTCTTTTTCCCTTTCTCCTCCCTCTCCTCCTTTCCCCCCTTACCCGCTTCCTCCCCCTTCCCTCCCCCTTTTCCATTCCCCCATCCCTTCTCCCTACCATCCCTTTATCCGCCTACCCTCTCTCTTCCATCTCTCTCCTTTCCCTCTCCCTTTCCTCTCCTTTCTCTCTCCCTTCCCTCTCCCTCCCCCTTTTCCTCCTCCCCTTCCCTCAATACTTATTCCCCATCTCCTCTCCCTTTCCTTCTCCCTTCCTTCTTCCTTCCTTCCCTCTCCTTTCCCTCTCCTTTCCTTCTTCCTTCCTTCTCTCCCTTCTCTCTCCCTTTTCTCTCTCTTCCTTCTCTCCCTTCTCTCTCCCTTCCCTTTCCCCCCAACTCTCTCCTATCAACCAAGATCTCAAGCAGAATCAGATTAACATGAAAGGGAATTGGCCACCTGACCCAGGTTGTATATGGTGGGTGTGGGAGGAGGTGGGGTGAGGAGTGGGTGTGGGAGGAGGTGGGGTGAGGAGTGGGTGTGGGAGGAGTGGGTGTGGGAGGAGGTGGGGTGAGGAGTGGGTGTGGGAGGAGGTGGGGTGAGGAGTGGGTGTGGGAGGAGGTGGGGTGAGGAGTGGGTGTGGGAGGAGGTGGGGTGAGGAGTGGGTGTGGGAGGAGTGGGTGTGGGAGGAGGTGGGGTGAGGAGTGGGTGTGGGAGGAGGTGGGGTGAGGAGTGGGTGTGGGAGGAGGTGGGTGAGGAGTGGGTGGGAGGAGGTGGGGGTGAGGAGTGGGTGTAAGGAGGTGGGGTGGAGGAGGGTGGGAGGAGTGGGTGTGGGAGGAGGTGGGGTGAGGAGTGGGTGTGGGAGGAGGTGGGGTGAGGAGTGGGTGTAGGAGGAGGTGGGGTGAGGAGTGGGTGTGGGAGGAGTGGGTGTGGGAGGAGTGGGTGTGGGAGGAGGTGGGGTGAGGAGTGGGTGTGGGAGGAGGTGGGGTGAGGAGTGGGTGTGGGAGGAGGTGGGGTGAGGAGTGGGTGTGGGAGGAGGTGGGGTGGAGTAGATGTGGAAAGAATTAGAATAAAGTTTTTGTCGAAGGTTTCGAAAGAGAAATATGGGGTGAAGGTGGGCGATGTGGAGTAGGCGTGAGTGGTGTAAGGGAGGTGGGCAGGGAGTGGGTTTAAGAGGAGATGAAGGGAGTAGGGGAAGGTCTGAGGTGGAGTGGGCTTAGGTGGGTACAGGAGGAGGTGAGGTGAAGTGGAGATGGTGTGTGGGAGCAAGTGGAATGGAGTCGAGTGGATGTGGAGTAGTATGGGAGGAGGTGAGGTGGCGTGGAGAGGGTGTGGGAAGGGGTGGAATCGAGTGGGTGTGGTGGGGTTTGGGAGGAGGTAGGCGTGTTCCTAAAGAGCGCCCGCGGGTCACGCTAATGCCCGGAAATACATTGGGCTTGCTTGTCGCGGTCAGAAGAGGGTGGGATGGGGGAAGGAGGAGGAGGAAGAGGGGAAGGAAGAAGAAGAAGAAGAAGAAAAAAAGAAAATGAAGAAGAGGAAAAAGAGAAAGGAGTGTACGGAAGATGGCGGGTAATTGGGTAGGGGAAAAGTGAGTACCGAAAAATGGGGATGAGTGACTGGAAGTATCGAAAGATAGGATTGAGAAAAAAAACAAGAGGATGGAAGGATGAGACTGGCGGATGTGTGAATGCGCAAGGACGAACAGGCGGGGGAGAGAAAGGGAGAAAGGGGAGGGAGTGAATAAAAAGAATGCAATGGGAGAGTGAATATCAAGGGGTGGGGGAAAGAAGGAAAGAATAAATACAGAAAGACGGGTTAGATAGGGGTTGGAGGGGAGGGGGGTGATAAGAGGGGGGTTGGGGGGTTGAGGGGGTTGTGGTGACGGCTGACTGGACATCCGGCGACACTTCCTTCCGCTGTAGTTTTCGCCTGCTTGCCTGTCACGGGTTTTAATTAAGGTCAGGTAGAAGACAATCAGGTGTGGGGGAGAGGGGTAGAAATGGGGGGGTGGGGGATGGATAGGGATAGGGGATGGGGGTAGGGGGAGATGCATGGGAGGAAGGAGGGAGTGGACAAGGAAGAAGAGAGAATGCGAATGAATAGGATATAATGAAGCATAATAAACAAGGTGCGGCGCCATAAAAGAACGAGGTATGATTGTAGTTGGGTTGCTTCTCATCCTCATCCTCCTCCTCCTCCCCTCCCCCTCCCTCCCTCTTCTTCTCCCTCCATTTCTTCATTTCCTTCGTGTCCCTCTTCCTCTGCCCATTGTCCTCCGCTCTCCGCCGCCTCCTCGAGTGGCAGCTCAGCGTCTCAAGGAGTCCGCCCGACGTCTTCTCCACACGTCAGAGTGTGCTCGAGGAGGCTGGTTCCTCCTCCAGCGACTAACTATGAACAAAAGAGATGTATTTATAACTCTCTCTCTCTCTCTCTCTCTCTCTCTCTCTCTCTCTCTCTCTCTCTCTCTCTCTCTCTCTCTCTCTCTCTCT
>BOPN01000813.1:272500-277500 GCA_017312705.2 Penaeus japonicus
GGTATTGATGAAAGTTTCCCTCTTCACCATTCCTCTTTGCCTCCCCCATTCCTCCTCCTCTTTGCCTCCCCCATTCCACCTCCTCCTTGCGTCCCTCATTCCACCTCCTCCTTGCCTCCATTCTTCCATCTCCCTATCTTCTCCTTCCTAGCTTCCCCACGTTTCGTATCCATGTCTCTCCCTTCCTCTTTGCCTCCCTCCTCTTCCTCTTCTAACTTACCCCCTTCCCTCTAGTTCACCCCTTTCCCTTTCCATCTTGCCTTCCTCCTCATGCCCTCTCTTTCTCCCTCCTCCCCTCCCTTCTTTCTCCCCCCCCCCTCCCTCCTCCCCCCTCCTCCCTCCTCCCTCCTCCCTCCTCTCCCGCTGTCCACACTACTCCCACACTCCCTCTACCATTTAAATGTTTACGTCATAGGATATATACGTATTTGTATGTTTTTAAGAATATTTATATTTATATTTTAGCAAGTATTTTTATCTTGTAATATAAGGCACACCATTTTCTAAGTCAGTGAATAAAAAGTATGGACTTTTCGAACTGCTGGGTTTTATTAAATACCTTCACGGTGCAACATGGACAATAATTGTTGGGCTGTTGCAATATCCGAGTATCGCAGATGTTCATTTAATGTTGAATGCAATGTTGCATATTAAGCGACGGGTTTGGCCACTTATGAGGTGACTGCTGACCCCTGCATAACCTTTGGTGACCTTGAGGGAAAGTGAGTTGCTGAAATCATAGATACTTTTTTATCTTGCACTTATAAAGATTAGCATTCTGTCATTTCCTACTTCTATTAATAATTCTACTGGAAATTGCAACACCACTTGATGCTAAATTAGTTGTTTACCTCACGTGTGCAACGCGTATTCGTGGTTGTTTTCTTAAGATATAGGATAACTATCTAAGGTAGTGTGGTCGTATGCCTTTCACAAACTATTACATACGATGCCATCAGCTCGTAGTGTGACTTACGATACAGCAACTTCGCGTACTTTTAAAATACGTTTGTTTGTCTTTTTATCCTGAAGACATTTTACTGGTAATGCAATTAAAACAAATGACATTATACCAGTTATTATCCATACTTCAAATACCAAGCAGGTTTGTCTTCTACAAATTATCATATCCACTTATCTTTATTCTACCTCATAATACACACAAATATTACGGATTCTCGATTTTGTTTATAAAATGAATGTGAAACACGTGGAAAGATATATACGTGTGATATTAAACGTTTATTATGCCACACACATGCTCCTATGTTAGAGGATACGAGGCAGTGTCTAATTGCATTGTTATCGTGGAATGTTTGTAATGAAAAAGAAAAGAAAAAAACAAGAACAATTTGTTTTGTTGTTTTATTTGTCGTTATGCTTCTTTGAGTCACATGGAAATGGGTTAATGACTACAATTTGAAAGACAATTGCTAATAATTGCTTTTAATATGTTATATTCATCAACGCCATATAAACAGCACCAGCTAAAGAAATATGAACATACAGCATATCTTGGACCTTAAAAGAACGATATCCACCACACCTCAACGACGCCTCCATGCCATGCTGCAGGATGTGTGTGACGCTCGTACGAAATATCGACAATTCCGGCGCCGTCGTGGTGCCAAGCCCAAGGACGCACACGCAAGCTGCGTTGTTAATGGCACGTAGATGGAATCGTGCATTCGAGATAAGGTGGGTCAGCGGTAGACGCACACAAGCACGCGCTACAGGCACGCTCACACAAATGTGATCGTGTAGTTATATGAGTGTGCACACACACATACACACGCACGCACGTACACAGACAGACACACACACACACACACACATACATACATGAATACACACACACACACACACACGCACGCACACACAAACACACACACACACACACACACACATACATACTGTATATACATACATACATGTGTGTGTGTGTACATACACATATATAAATATTCAAATGCATTTACTGAAATAGAAGATGGGTGTGTGGGCATAAGTGTGACCCAATTTTTGTTTTTACACATAAAAATTCTCCAAATTAGATAAAGTGAGGTTGCTTTCGGGGAAAAAGTGCCAGTGGGAGTTTCAGCCGCGGCGTGAAGCAACCGCCTGGTTTGTGATAACACAAGCCTGTTTCCTTTCACCTTCGTAGTTTTGTGTAAATTGTCTGTTTTGTTCAATGTGAAGTGGTATCTACGTCAGTATGTATTTGAATGCAAAATAATATGTATGGGTATCTATGGTTTATGTGTTATGTATGAATGTGTTTATTCTAACATATGGCGGTTTGTGTCCTGATGTGTTTACGAGTATAAGTTTAAATAAACAAACTGCTGTAAGAACCTGGGTATGCACGTATGAAATATATATCAACTCTCAAGCCCGAGACACTGAACAGTTAGCCCCAAACGATCCATTATAGACTTTGTACAGATCTTTTCTAGTCCGTGTTACAATAGATGTAGAACAGCATGCCGGGTTCTCACAGGTAAGCATGATTCACACGCCAGCATGAGTGGTGCGGCACGGGGCGACGAAGCGTGTCACGGGTCACCTCGTCACGTGTGATTGGTACGTGTGTCATCCTACATTCATGCTGTAGTAGTCTGTCGATGAAATGATTCGGGGTTAATTTACGTCTAGCCTTTTTCTGCGCCATTTTCTGAGAAAGTTGCACTCTCAGAAAGCCGGCAAGGAGGCTGTGGGGTCTTGCAAGCCGGCGCCAGGAGGGAGCGAGTCGAGGAGAGAGTGCAAAGACCCCACCGACCCCGACCCCCCTCAGCCACACAGACCCCCTCTCAGTTATGTGGGTTGGGGGGCGATAAGTAACTGTGACGTAGGGGGGGGGAGGTAGGGGATGCTGGTGCAAGACGAAGATAGCTTTATCAAAAGAGAATGAGGTAGAGTGGGAAAAGTTTCTATTTTACAAAACCAACTTGTTTAAGGCTGCTACGAGCCTGTTGGAAGACCGGGTCCCGAGAGACAGAACGTTCTCATGAAACAATGAAAATAAAAATAGTTTGGTGACATATAGATGCATGGCGAATGTGAACTCATTCGAACCGGAAGTGTCTTGATAATTGCAGTTGCTATGGGACGGCGCGAAGATCATCTCCAGCTTTATTCTTTCGGTTCTAAGATGCGTGTCTCGGTGAAGGTGGCGGGAAGCTGTGCGCCGCTATCCGTGTTCCGGTGACCCCCGTCAACGTAATGGCTTCTCCGTGGAGTTGAGGTCTGGAGATCAGCCACCTCCGAGACCGCTTCCTCCCTCCCTCCCTCCCTCCCACTCCCCATCTCTTCCTCCCTCTCCCCCTCTCTCCCTCCCGCTCCCCCTCTCTTCCTCAATCCCTCCCTCCTTCCCTCTCCCCCTCCCTTCCTCAATACCTCCCTTCGTCCCTCCTTCCTTTCTCCCTCTTCCTTCTATTGTGTTCTTTCCCCCAGGTCTCTCTATTCCGTTCTTTCCCTAATGGCACCCTCAACCCCTACCTCTCTCTCTCTATGTATGTATCTATCTATCTATCTATCCATCTATACACACACAAACACACACACACACATCTCCCTTTCCCTCTCTCACTCCCTCCCTTTCCCTCCTGCTCTCTCGGCATACCTGTCTTCCTCTCTTCTAGCCATATGGTTCTTTGGAATCTTATTCGTAGAGCATCTCCCCTTTCCTTGACCTAACCGACCCATTCCACTGAGATCTACTTAAGCTTTCTTTTAACCCTTCTGCCTTTTTTTTTTTTTTTTTTTTTTTTTTTTTGCATATTTCTAATTTTTAAGATATTGCTTTTTCATATTTTTGTTGTCTGTTTTCAACCGTAGCTTTGTTTATTGCTAGTATATCCTTTTTGTGTTTGAGATATGTACATATTTATGTGCCATTTTATTGCTTTGTGCATGTTTCTTGTCTCTTGTTTTATTCCTTCTTTCTGTAAACTTTCTAACACATTATTGTTCTTGTTTGTCGACACAGACACGCCCTTGAGCAGCACTCCAAATATTTCCCTTCTATTAATCCCTTTAATCACCCGGCCTTTCCACCCATTGCTGCTCCCCCTGGCAACACCCTTTCTCCCTCGGCCGATTGTTTCCCTTTTCAGCTACGTTTGTTGCAAGTTGGATATTGAATATAAGAGAGTGTTGCGTTTGTGAAAAGATCGATTAAGGGTGTCCATTATGATGATGGGTTCCTGTCGCACACTTCTAATCAGGCACGCACGCACACACGCACACACGCACCACGCCGCGCACACAAACACACACACTCTCTCTCTCTCTCTCTCTCTCTCTCTCTCCTCCCTCCCTCTCAGACACATACGCATGTTTGTATATGTATTGAGAGACAGCCAAAACATATCTGAAGTTCAAACGACCCGCCTGAATCCGAGCAGCATTCGTGAACACTTTTCACGGCTCTGTTCCTCGGCATGTATTTCCCCCTTCCAGCCACGCCCTCGCGCCTGCTTTCCGCCGACTGCGAGCCCTTCTCCCTCCCACACTCGTCCCAGGTGTTCAAGTAGATACTTCCTCCAACCCACACGCTATGGACGCAATCTCCGTAAGCAATTCCCTCGTTTAAATGTCCCTCTATAAAGCGTCATTAAAAGTCCTGTAAAGGTCCTGTGGCCTCTGGCATGACACTGTCGTAACCCCATACCGCAGCGTGACCTTTAAAGAGCCATGTGGTGGGGCGTCATGAGGCAATAACCCGCATGACATCACCGCCGACTGGCATCATAATCATGGCTTCTGCTGCTGTAGTTGTTGGTGCTGCATTTTGTAGTGAGTCACGCGACCCGAGTCATAATGGCAACTTCCTTTTTTTGCAGACGCACGCGAGCACACGTAAACAGAAACACACAGCCTTACACACATAAACACTGTTTATGAATTGTATATGTATGAATTCAGATATAGGTAAGGACATTATACACATTCATAAATCTATTTGCCAATTCATATAGATAGATAGATCAACATATAAA
>BOPN01000813.1:297500-302500 GCA_017312705.2 Penaeus japonicus
AGATTCGAGCGGCTCCGGACGGCCCTGCTCGGCGGCGGAGACATTTGGATGTGACCATCTGGATATGGTCGAAAGGAAACAATTTAATTCCAGTCTCCATAGACTCGATTTCTCTCCTCTGACCGCCACCGCCCTTCGACCACGCCGCCCTTCAGCCACGCCACCGCCCTGATAGTCCTACGAGATATACCCACGCATCTCGACAGGCTATCTCTACCTGCCTTTCTCAGTGCTCGATATCTCGAAAACAGACACTCTTCATCTTCAACGATCTGCGAGGTAGCTTTCGAAGGCTCTCTAACCAGCAGCACGCTGTGGGTACAGTTTTACCAGTAGGTCACGTGATAGTGGGTCTGCGAGCGGGGGTTGGGTGGGCGGCGGTGGGGCGTCTCGGGGACACCGTACAAACATTCTCAGGCTCGGGGCGAGGGAGGCAGCTCGGTATTGACGGATCCTTGTGTTTACGATTTTCTAATCAGTGACTCGACATGACACAGCCCAATACCCAGATAAAAGATGGGATTACTCATTTTACGATAAGGTGGGAAAAATAACATAATTCCCCCGTCGTATCTGTCAAACGGACGAACGGGGGTGGGGAGGGGGGGGAGTAGTGAAGCAATAAAACCCTAGACCTTTCTTAGCCCACCCATCCCTCGTCCGAGGGCCTCCCCTCCTCTTTTACCCCGACCCTCATCTAGTCAGCTGGAAACCATATGGAGATGCGTTCACTCACTTCCTTCCACGAGGAAATTGTCTCAGGAAACTCGCTTGACTGTGACGAGGCAAAGTACCGGTGGAAAAAAAGAGACGGAGGGGAAGAGCACAGCCGGACAGGTGGATCTATAAATAGATAGTGGAAAGATAAACAGGTGAATTAATAGTTAGACTGATAGATTAATATATGAAGACAGATATATAGATAGGTAGATAGATAGATAGATAAAGAGAGAGAGGGCGGGAGAGAAAGAGAGAGAGAGAGAGAGAGAGAGAGAGAGAGAGAGAGAGAGAGAGAGAGAGAGAGAGAGAGAGAGAGAGAGAGAGAGAGAGAGAGAGAGAGAGAGAGAGAGAGACTGGTTAGCTGCATGAGGCTGCCCTGCCCCAGCATGTTGCTAGGTGGCTAAAGAAGAACGGGGTACGAGGGGTGGGGGAGGGAACGGGTGGTGCGGGGTACGTTAACCGGGTCATACGACCAGTATGCAAAAAATGCATTTGTGTGTGCAAATGGGAGCAAATAAGAAAGACGGGTATTAGAAATAAGATAATAAAGAGAGAGAGAGAGAGAGAGAGAGCGAGAGAGAGAGAGAGAGAGAGAGAGAGAGAGAGAGAGAGAGAGAGAGAGAGAGAGAGAGAGAGAGAGAGAGAGAGAGAGAGAGAGAGAGAGAGAGAGAGAGAGAGAGAAAGAAAGAGAGTCGTAGAGAGAGAGACAGAGAGTCGAAAAGAGAGAGAGGCAGAGGCAGAAATTGCAATAAAATACAGCACAAATACACACATTAATAACTGGTTAGCGTCCATACCTTAATTTATCAGCCAACGTCTCCCCCACTACCGAATCAATGAACGTTATCTCTCGGTATCACCTCGGCTGTCTTAACTCTGCACTCCCTGAGGTACACGTGACAGGCTCCCTGCTCCTGACCTGTCATCTCATCCTGTCACTTCCTCATGACAACCTTGGGCCAGACTTTTCTCTCTTGCAATCAAGCTTACTGTTTTTTATGATGATTATTTTGATTTTCCCACTGTGTTCATGTTTATGTGCGTGAACTGCTGACCCTTGGTATTGAGATGGTTTACGGATTTAGTTTTCTAATGTCGAATCTCTTTGTGGTGTCCATTTTATTTAAGAAAATAAAATGAAAATGAGATATGTATATGTAAGACAAGGTAGCAGGACTTGCTCTCCAAAGTCTAAAAAAAGGGTCTTTTCTGGTAAATGGTTGTGTTAAGATACACGTAGGTGCTTTTACCGATAGAGACTTTACTTTACATTCACATACAACCACACACACACACACACACACACACACACACACACACACACACACACACACACACACACACACACACACACACACACACACACACACACACACACACACACACACACACACACACACACACACACACACACACACACACACACACACACCTATCAACTGGATCTCATTGATCATCCCGTTAAGTATACCAAGGCACGTATGTAACCGAAGACGTGTCTATTCCCTGTATAATTGAATCAAAGAATGAGCCAAGAGTAGAACCACACAGATGGCTTGAAGATCAAACGAGAATATTTTTTTATATATCTTTTTTTTATAAGAGATGTCGGGATCGTTAGGTCGTAACTCTTTTTTTTGTTTTGTTTTTTACAACTCAATCGTCGTTACTGGGGTTTGGCCATTGCGCTGGACAGGTCCCTCAAAAAATCGAGTTACTGGGCAATGCTGTCGCGGTCCAAGGCTGGAGAGAGAGTAACTTTTTTTTTTTTTTTTTTTTGGTCAGTTTGTGTGTCTGTATTTAAGATTTGCTAGTCCCCCCCCCCCCATCTTTCTCTCTGCCAGTCTCTATTTTTGTGTTTATTCTAACTTGTTTGTTTGTTTGACCGTTTGTGTTTGACTGCCTGTTTGTCTGTGTATGTGTCTATTTGTCCGTTTATTTGTCTTTCTGTCTGGCAGTCTGTTTGTGTGCCTCTCTCTCATTAGTATTCACGCTCTCTCTCTCTCTCTCTCCACTAATTATCACTTAAAATCTCGAAATGAAACTGTTCCGAGTTCTGTTTTCTTAGTTCTGAAAAGAAGGTGAACCAAAAAATATGGCCTTTTTATATACTCCTCCGGTTAACCACTAAACATCTAAGAAGGAAAACACACTAGTCTGACAGGTACAATATGATCAAGTATTATCCCTCCCTCGCTTCTTCCTCTCTTTTTATGACTACATTGTTTTCTGTATATATATATGTATATGAAACAAAAACTAATCGTATAGAAGATTCGAATTCACATTCGAAAACTAGATATGTCCGGAATACACAGCCAATGGCATCATTTTAGTATACAGTCGAGTATCCGTTACATGCTTCCTCTGTTATCAACAATTCCTACTTATCATCGCATCCGTTAGCCTTACTATTCACCCTCGATGTCTTCCTATGTTGACACATGTTGCTTTTGGATGTTCTGGAAATTTTTACTTACTCACCTGCTCTATAATGTTATACTTCTCGCGGTCTTCACGGAATCTCGTATGTGTGCGTAGGTCTTTTTTGTGTCTCGTTTTGATGGTGGTGGTGATATTGTTGTAGTTGTTGTTGTTGTGGTTATTGTTGTTTGTTTGTTTGTGTGTGTGTGTGTGTGTATGTGTGCTTGTATTTGACAATGCTATATGTGTTATCTTATTTGACTGATGTATGTGGATGTACTTTTATATGACCACGTATGCATTTATGCTGTGCATATAGCTTATCTGTACATACGTATGTGTTATGTGGGTACATTGGTATTCGAGTGCGCATGTAAGTGAATGCGCAGACACGCCAGCTTATGCACATAGGCTCGCAAACCAGAGGCTATCAGAGCCGACTCTTCAATAACCAAGGAATACCTCACAGCCATCGTGCATGACACACACACACACCTGGTCCCCCTAAAAGTATTGAATAGCTCAGGCCTATATGTGACGCTACCTGTAAGACTGTAAGGAATGTAGCAGGTTGCGACGATAGGGTGAGTCCAGACGTGCGTGACTCTCCCTTAGTCACACACACACACACACGCACGGTTACCACTGCCCCGAGTCACAGCGGTGAGTCACACCTCCTGGGCAGCCAGACGCGTCCGCTCGATACTCACCCGAAGAACACGACACCTGGGCTACGTCACTGCCGGGATGGTGGGGGGGGGGGTAGAAGGGAGAAAGCCAAAACCAAGAAGAGAAGGAACAAAATCATCCATGCATGCAGTATCTACATGCATAAATACATCCATACTGCACATATAAGTACACATACATACTTACATGTGTCACTCTCACTCTCTCCCATCTCTCTCTGTTCCCAAATCTTTCTCTCTCTCTCTCTCTCTCTCTCTCTCTCTCTCTCTCTCTCTCTCTCTCGCTCTCTTTCTCTTTGACGATGGGCTGAGGATCTACAAACTATTCGACTTTCATTTAATCTACATTTCCTCCTTTTAACATAAAAAAACGAAGATGATCGGCTGTTCTTTTTACTCGCTCAGAATTAGCGTTCTCTGGTGCGTTCACTTCCTCATCCTTCGCGACACGGAAGGGCGACCCCAGGCTGTACATCCTGTGGTGTAAATGAACCGGAAAAAAAATCGAAATTGGCACGAGAACTAATGGCTAAGATGGATGTTTGGCTGCAGACTCGAGAGGTGAGGGTATGTTTGTTCAAAGCTTCTCTGATTCATAACCGTGAGAGTCTTTACATCCTCACGTATTATGCATGTGCCACGTGACTGCTCTCGCTCAACGTACTCTATGACTCATGAAAGAGAGAGAGAGAGAGAGAGAGAGAGAGAGAGAGAGAGAGAGAGAGAGAGAGAGAGAGAGAGAGAGAGAGAGAGAGGGAGACAGAAGAACAAACAAAACAAAAAAGAAAGGGAAAGAAACGAAAAAAAGACCGAGATATCAAAGAGACAAAGAAAGAGGGAAAGAACGAAAAAATATGTCCGTGATCTTTAAAGACCCAAGCGCGGATGAAACAGCCCCCTGGCCACGCCTCAGGCATGCCTATACAAAAGCTCCCAACACGGGCCTACGCAAAGCCTTCAAGCCTTAGAGACGGGAGAATTCCCTTAGTCTCGGGATTACACGCACCGTCAGCAAAATGTTTCATCTCTTGCCAAGTTCTATCTATCCCTCTTCTTGTCCCGAGCTTACGACCTCCCAACTCCTCCCCACTCCACCCTACTTATGAGTCACGCTGGGAGTACTACTGCTAGATGACAAGGTTCATGAGTTATGCGCCTTGCCCCCAC
>BOPN01000813.1:307500-320226 GCA_017312705.2 Penaeus japonicus
TTATCTCTATACATTTAGAGCTTAGATCGATCACTGCCACAAGGTAGATGGAATGACCTTGGTGTAGTTTTAGCGGAAATGCCAAACTTTGCCTCGCACATAACTTACAAGCTTTGACTATTAAGAACGATCAGATTGGAATTGTCGGCACCAACCCTGACATCAGGTAGGCTAAGATGGCGTCGAGTATAGTGACTTCGGCAGGTAACGGTGCTTGAGGCGTGTGGTGAGCTCTCCCCCAACCCCTCCCTCCGTCTGTCAGCTGATTCGAGCCGCTTTCATAAACCATTCAATGATTTATCAGGTAAGCGTAATAGATAACAGACGGAAGGTTAAAACTAAAAAACTAAAACTGAAAAAACAACTTATAAGGTGACGTCATGGAGCACCAGTATTTCGGGCTAGCACTTCCCCGTTTGGGCGGGGCTGAGTAAGCTCGACGTGAATGACGTGCAGACTTCCCGGCACCGTCTCCCCACATCGACCTACACACACTTAGATATACTGACTCCTAATGAGTCCTAGCCTTGTCTGAGAGTTGAGGCAATGAGTTCTTTTACTCATGTGAGGAGGGGGTGATTCATAACAAGATATTTTGTTACTACAGTTAAACTTTACAGTGTTTTGCTATTTAACTTTCAGAATCTTGAGTTAGAAACACCATCAGGCTTGTGAAGTATATGAGTACTTCGATTAAGGATTCGTGTAACAGTAATACCGAAAATAATCATTTTTCTACGATTCCGTGGCTGACAAATACACATTGTAACATGCAGACTTTTCAACAGAAGTGGAAACACACCTTATGTGTTATCTAGCGTATGGATTAGTAATCGTACATTTAATATTTTGATGTGGATAACGCATCGGCAATGGTTTATAATGCTGAACACACATACGGCCGATGACATTTCTCTCCAGAAGCCGGCTCATTACTGTCGCAGAATCCTTTTGTCATACATGGTCCTGCAGCTCACAGACTGGATTTGGTAGCCCGCCCTTACGTATGTAGCATACGAATGTTTCTGCATTAATGTGGCTGTTGCTACTCGAGTTATGATTTGCCATAGGCTAAGGCAGTACCAAACGAGCGCTAAATGTGCTTTAGGCAAGATAATATTTCCAGAAAAGTCTGAGACCATTATCGAACCGGCTTGGTTAGTCATGCCTCATCGGCTCCTCATGACTATTTAATGCAAGGCGTTCTAGAACAAGAGGAAACTGTGGCGTCGGCCAGACTTCGACTCTCTTTTGTAATATACTGTAACCTATAACTTCCTTGTTTTGTTCTCTATTCTCTCATGTAGAAACTAGAATAACATGTAGACAGTCATAAGCAACATGAATATGGTTCATTTGTTTGGATGTAGAAACCAACCAGTCATGCCCGGTACATTTAAATGGTGAAAAATCGTGTGTACTCCTGGCGAGTGAAAGGGGCGGGTCTCACATCACCAGACTTTCCCCACAGCCGCTCCAACACTTGCCACATTTATTACGGTTTGCATCTTAGTGCGATTGTGTCTAGAAATTCAGAATGTTGGAATGTTCAACAGTCAACAAAAATAACCCAATGGTCGCTTGTGTGAAACGTCCTTGTTCTGTATCCAGCTGCATCTAGAGATGTCACGTCAAGCACCCGCCTAAACACCCGGTCCATGGTTCCCCCTTCAGCTCCATAACGCATGAGTCATGCAAGGGTCTCTCGATTATGTCACATCTGTATAATATTTTTCTTAAAACGACTCCTCTCTTGGCAGTGAACATTAAGAAAAACAAATTACTGTTATTCAGTGCCTGCTGTGGGCTGAATTTACTATATATCAAAACATTTTGTAGAATTCATTATTAGTAACTACAATGTAGATGAATATCCTGACTAAGTTTAATTCCCAGTGCATGCATTTCCGAATGCAAGCTACTCTTTAGCTGTTACCACTGTCAAACTTCTACATCCTTGTTTGCGATGTTACAGTCGTTGTTAGGCTAACCTCTTCCTCCATCAGAGGGATTTTAATTTCCTTCTTCCTAATTGATCTCGAACATAGAATTTATTCATGTGAAACCTATTATCCAGTAACAGTAGTAGTTATTCAAAGTTGTGAATCACTCGCTATGTTCCTGCAGTTTAATCAATAGGTTGCAACTCAAGCACAATTCCCACGTTGCCGGCCCTGTATAAACATTATTTTTTTCAAATACAGTCTTGAATTATTGGTCATTTTCTTATGTCCCACAGTTGCATGGTGTATAAGGGAGTAATTGTGAACGATCGCAGGCTCTAAATTATATGATAAACGCTAGAAATTGAGAAAACAGGAGCAGGTGATCCAGGCAGGGGCTGCGGCACGACCAGTGTTACCAACTTCTCTCACAATAAAGAATCAAGCGTCTTCATTACTTTTATGAAAAAATGATTCGATACATAATCATGCAAGTATGTGTTAACGTCATGAGAACCACCATGAAGATAAGAAGCATATATAATCTTAATCATCTGACAAATGGCGGGGGAAAATGCCGGTAACATGTTGGTAAAAACAAGTGAAGCTGCGGATGTCTGACCTTTGCCTAACTCTTTACGGTGAAAATCAACTCACCAGAACCGCATTTAAACTTCCACATTCTATGCCTTCTTTTATTTTACTCTCTATAGAAAGGTAACAGAGAATATGTGTATACTACTAGTCTAAATCGCCTTCGATCTTTCTAGAACCCGTGACAGAACATCGCAGAGAAATAAAGTCCGTTACAACACATGAAAAGCAGATGCCAAGTATTTCAGTGAAATTGTAATTTGTACATTATCAGAACAACGAACTAGACTAAAACATTGCTGGACATTCGATTCTTATGTAGTCTGAAAATAATAACAATCACAAAATACTATGATGGCTAGAATAAGCTATATTTCAATTTGCAATTACTTTATCAGTGTTTGGTTAACTGGAAGGAATGTTCGTTACTTTGGTCATATTCAAAAATAGAGGATTGGGTAATCGTATGAAGGAAACGCAAGTACGAGTATTACACACATTTTTTTTATTTGATTTCGGTTGTGGCGTGATGATAGCTGCTATATGACAAAAAAGTTTATTTTTTTTCATGTTAGTGCATTGTTAGCCTGTAGTTTAGGGTGTTGTTTATTCATCTTTCAGTTCCTTCCTGCCACTTGTGATATTGGCTGCCTTTTACTCTCCATATTGCTTCTCCTAACAAGGATTTGGTCATTTCCATATATGTACAGGCGAACCAGCCTTTAAATCTTGTGTTACTCGCAGGGAAAGTCAAGGCTGTTCTACATTCGAGTGAGTGTAAGCCCCTGTGAACAATCTTAACAATTAAACCTATTATTCGCTTGGTCTGCTATTCCAGAACATAATCATGAAAACTGCGGCTTATAAAATATGCTATGGTGCCAATAATTAATGAAGGTACGGTAAAATTTAGCCACAATAATTTATTTAGCTAAAATTCCACATGTCTGAAAGAGAACACCCCGAGGAGGGCCCCTCGCCCTCGCGAGCGCCGATTCAAATATTCCCGGGAACTCCAGGTGTCAAGTAAAACTCCATAGTATACGGTAAAACATTTCAACAAAAACAAAAAATGCAACGGACTTAATATATGTAATCCTAAATATAAGTCTCTCTTAAAATCCGTTGCAGAACTGTTAAGGGCCTACGAGAATCAATAACCGAGTCAGTAAAAGAGAGAGTTGGGTTCTCGGGCGACCTCCGGCAGCCGCACCGCCACCTTCGCCGCTCGCCGCCGCCGTTCCCTCAGTCAGAAGCTGCTGTGAAGGACCAGCGAACAGTCACACGTCAACATGAGGGAAATTGTTCACATACAGACCGGCCAGTGCGGCAACCAGATTGGTACAAAGGTAAGATATATGGTGTATTGTGTCGTGTGGAGTCGAGAGTGGACGGTTTTCAACAGAAAATAGAAGATTTTTTCGAGGAAACTCGCCGGTTGAGAAGACGACGCCGGTGACTACAATGGCTACCAGATCTTGCCGAATAATTCGCATGTCATGTGATGACAACTTTATATCAGAATGACTCTAGCCATCTCGACTTTACACGTACATTAATATTAGTTATGTCAGTGTGTGAATATAGAATTCAGAAAACCGGTAAAATCTTTTACATAGAGAAGTTTTCAAGCTTCCAGAAGTGTCAAAGGAAGTGAATCAACAGATTGAACATTGGACTCCAGACGTCAGTGTCAGGATTGCTTAACCGTTTAGTCTTAACTTTTAAAAAATAAGACTTTAGGATGGTTAGGTATCGATCGCAGTGGAGGGCGGAGGGAGGGAGGGAAGGGGGGGGGGGGAGGCCGCCGCCGCCGCCGCCGCCGCAGTGGTCTCGGCCCCTCCCGCCCTCGCCATTGTCTCGCGCCGACCGTTATGCCGCCGCCCCGCCCGACCGCCCGCCCGCCACCAGCATGCAGCCGCCTCCGCCGCTCCAGGCCGTCTCGTATTACTCATTTGGATTTTCTGTTCGTGTCATTAGGAGACCGGCAGATAAGCCATGGTTACACCTACTTTGATAATCAAAGTTCGTGGCGCGGGAGGATCTGGCGGGAGAGATAAGCGCGGCTTGTCTAGTTGTCAACGGGTTGAGAGGAACAGGTGAAAGCATGGGAGATGGGAGGTCTCGGGGGGTCGTGCAACTCGTGTCTTGTAGGTCAGTTAGAGGTCGGTCGGAAGATGTAGGAATAACTGAAGCACAGCGCGAAGACGGCCAATTTAATAACTTTAAATAAGTAGTAAGTTCTTTAAGACCTAAGTTGGGGTAACCTAAGTCAGTGCGGTGACGTGTCCAAGATTCGTCTTCTCTTGATATCCCATTTCGTTATTGGG
The DNA here is from genome assembly GCA_017312705.2 of Penaeus japonicus. Classification (NCBI taxonomy): domain Eukaryota; kingdom Metazoa; phylum Arthropoda; class Malacostraca; order Decapoda; family Penaeidae; genus Penaeus; species Penaeus japonicus. The sequence continues at coordinate 312,368 of BOPN01000813.1, forward strand.
AAATATCCTATATACATGATTTTAGTTTTATTGACCTGTAGTGTCATGACTAGGGCCGACGAACAAACCCAACCATACAATTGAACTCCAACTCCTTTTCTCTTCTAGTTCTGGGAAATCATCAGTGACGAGCATGGCATCCAGCCCACTGGTGAATACACTGGTACTGATAAGGACTTGATGGAGCTCCAGTTGGAGCGCATCAACGTCTACTACAATGAAGGTAACCAGGGCAAGTATGTGCCTCGTGCCATCCTTGTCGATCTGGAGCCTGGTACCATGGACAGTGTCAGGTCAGGCCCTCATGGCGCTCTCTTCAAGCCTGACAGCTTCGTGTTCGGTAAGTGTTTTTCTTAACTTTGTCGATTAATTCTTTTTAATGTCATTATTGTTAGAATATATTGTTAGAATATATCTCCCATACAACTTATTTTTGAACTTTTGTTCTTCATCAACAGGCCAGAGTGGTGCTGGAAACAACTGGGCTAAGGGTCACTACACAGAAGGTGCTGAACTCGTAGATTCTGTCCTCGATGTTGTCCGCAAGGAAGCAGAAAAGTGTGACTGCCTACAGGGCTTCCAGCTAACACATTCTCTTGGTGGTGGCACCGGCTCGGGCATGGGTACTCTTCTCGTCTCAAAGATCCGCGAGGAATTCCCCGACAGGATCATGAACACTTTCTCAGTCGTCCCCTCTCCTAAGGTTTGTATATAGTCAGATGGTTTTTATTGCCTATTTGGATTATAAATTCTTATACAATCATGGTAACGTTTTGGTCAGAAAAACCGTACAAAATTTAGTTATCACCTAAAATTTCTCCTTTTACAGGTATCTGACACTGTCGTAGAACCCTACAACGCAACCCTGTCCATTCATCAACTCGTAGAAAACACCGATGAAACCTATTGTATCGATAACGAAGCTCTCTACGATATCTGCTTCAGAACGCTGAAGTTGGCTAACCCCACCTACGGCGACCTTAACCATCTCGTTTCCCTCACAATGTCCGGTGTCACCACCTGCTTCAGATTCCCTGGTCAGCTCAATGCTGATCTCAGGAAATTGGCTGTGAACATGGTACCCTTCCCTCGTCTTCACTTCTTCATGCCTGGTTTTGCTCCTCTCACCGCCCGTGGTTCTCAACAATACAGGGCCCTCACTGTCCCAGAACTCACCCAGCAGATGTTCGATGCCAAGAACATGATGGCTGCCTGCGATCCTCGCCACGGCCGTTACCTTACAGTTGCTGCTATCTTCCGTGGCCGCATGTCCATGAAGGAGGTTGACGAACAGATGTACAACATCCAGAACAAGAACTCCTCATTCTTCGTTGAATGGATCCCCAACAACGTTAAGACCGCCGTGTGCGACATCCCACCACGAGGTATCAAGATGGCCTCTACCTTCATCGGAAACTCCACTGCCATCCAGGAGCTCTTCAAGCGTGTCAGCGAGCAGTTCACTGCTATGTTCAGGCGAAAGGCTTTCCTTCACTGGTATACTGGTGAGGGTATGGATGAGATGGAGTTCACTGAGGCTGAGTCCAACATGAATGACTTGGTGTCCGAATACCAGCAATACCAGGAAGCCACCGCCGATGACGAGGCTGAGTTCGAAGAGGAGGGTGAAATGGAAGGCGAATATGCCTAAACTTGTAGTCACTTTTATCGTGATCAGCTATAATCTCCAGCGAATTTTTCCTTGGTTGATCATGCATTGTACATTCCCTCTCATTTCATTGGCATCAAATAAGAACAAAGTTTCTCTTCCATTTCTTTCTATATTTTTTGTAATATGATTTATAGCACAATCTGGTGTTTATTTATCCATTTTTATGTAATGTGGAAAAGAGCGTATATAAAACTGAAATCAAACATGAAAGTTAAATGGTTTACTTTGATTCTCATTCCAGAAATATGCCTAATTGAAAATGGATTTAATCAGTCGTTCATACTGCAAATCTGTAAATGTGGTAATTTTTTCTTTAAATAACACCTTCCAATCCATGTAGAAAACTTATAAAAAGGGTTGTAAAACTGGCCATACATTATTGAAGTCTTTGCAGCTGAGTTTTCATTGCAATTTTGCAAATATATTTATTTGCCCTAGATAAACTAGTAACGAACAAAAATGTCGGATTTTATCTGGAGTGTTAAAATTTTGAACATATGATCCCGCTTTACTGAAACAATAGTTAAGATCTTGCAAGAATTTGAACTACCCCAAGTTCAACTACAGGTTTATTGCTAAAAATACAATTTCCCTGAGTTGATGTGATAACTTCAATAACATAATTGAAAATCAAATTTGCCTTGCAGCTAGCAAATGTGATACTTAATTTCTACGGGCTTCAATTATTGTGTAAATTGATTCAACTGTCAAAGGTACTGCCCTTATATTTCATTAGATGCGTTATTCTATTAAACATTGACTGGCATGGTTTTAGAGCGCAATTATAATTTGCTATTAAAGTCTAAAGAATGCATTCGATCTAATGTAAACTAAAAGATAATTTACATTTTTTTTACTTTAATGCTAAAACCAACATCACAGCGTATGTTGTCAAACGTCAACCAATAAGATATATATACAGTAAAAAAGAAAGTATGCCAAATGAAAGCATATATTTCAGAATTATTAATTTATAATAATGTACTAATGTATCTCAAATCCTCTGAAACTGAATAGAGCATGGACAGGAACATTCCTTGATATGTCATTCCATAAACTGAAAACCGTACTGTATGGATATCTATGAACGTCAGAAACAGCTGACTGCAAAGGTAAGAGATTCGTCCAAAAATGACCGAGAGCTTCAGGACCTAGGCTACATACAGCCTAGTCGAACTGCCTCCAAGTGTTGGTGACTCACTTCGCTGGTGCTATCCTGTATTGACTGTTCCCTTGATTTCTCAAGTTATTTTAAAGGTGGCATCCTGGAGTCCTATACCTCACTGGATAAGTGGAAATGGCCGTGTACACAAAGTAAGATTTAGAAGAGCCTTTTGTTTTCTGGCAGAAGAAGCATTTCAGGCAGCAAAATTTAGTCCATTATTTGCATAGTTACGGTGTTGATACCAGGACCATGCACTGTACACAATGTTTTTAATATTTTTTACAGATCACTTATTATAACAACAATAATAACAATGATGAAATTGAAGGAATGGGGTAAACAGGTAAGGACAGGTAAACCTGGTAATTGACTCAAGTTGACTAAGCACCTGTAAAGCAACCTATGTGGAATGGAAGATAGTTGGCTTGTAGGCTGCATCTGCACATACACTCCTGGTGTCAACAGGTTAATACTTGTATAAACAAAATTTAATATTTGGAAGCAGATCATCATTATCTTATATATGCTGAGGACAGAAAAACAGTGTTAGCAAAACAAAGGAAAGGTGCACAATTGCTTATAACTAGGGCTGTGACATTATGCTTTTGGCATAAAGCATATTCTTTTAGCATATTTCATTTTAAAGAATATGCTTTTCATAGGCCATTTTAAAAGAATATGCTTTTTATAAAAAAAATATGTTTTTTATGTAAACTCTATTCTTTTTACTAAAAATCTATGCTTTTATACGCCAGATGAGTAAATTCAGTGTGTTTTGTTCACAAAATCATTCAAGGATGCGGCTATAATAGAAATATAGAATACCACTACTACACTATTTTATTTACGCCTTAAAACTGCATGATAAAACGAGGGAAGAGGGAAGATAAACGAGGAGGGGGAGGAAGGGAGGGAAATATGGAGAGGGGGTAGGAAGAGGAGGAGGGTACGAACAAGGGGATGAACTATGTGGTTGGAGCTTGATTACGTCACAGGTATTATGTCACCAATTTATGTTCGTTTCTTTGGGAGAGACGTTTAACTTTCTCCTTTTTATAGGGAGAAGTGGCATTATTATGTACTGTTGATGATTCACAACACATTGGGATATTACGGGAGGGTTGAAATAATTTGTGGCAAAGTTTCATAATGATATGAGAGTTTGTTGCAGTTATTTCAGAAAAAAGCATATTTTAAAGCATAAAAAGCATATTTTAAAGCATAAAAAGCATTTTTTAAAAAGCATAAAAAGCATTTCTGTAAAAGCATAATGTCACAGCCCTACTTATAACATTCAGCAATTTTTTTTTTTATTGCTTCAGTACATGCAGTATGGATTTCTGTAATATAATTTCTAATAAATACAGTATTGCATCATGCATAGCAAGTTTGTGATAAAATATGATATTAGGCTTCAGACAGAGTGAACATTTCTTGCTTTACTTTGATCCATTCTATTTTTGAATGGAAATTTTACCAATACTGTCAACTGTTTATTAGTCTCTAAATGGTTGTAAGTCCATGTTTATCAGCCCTAGCATGGTTAATGAATCTTCATAAATTGTGTTCTCCGCAATGACCCAGATGAACTTCACAATTCAGACCAACCTTATTTGCCAGTATTGCACTACCAAGGAAATCACTATGTGAAAGCAAACTTTTATTGATCTATAAGAATTAGAATAAAGTGCTACGCATTATCCACTCAGTTTAATGGTACTGTTTGTCAGGTTTAAAAATCAAACTCTATAAAAGTTTTATTTTAGTGCATCTTACACACAAAGGCCTTATTGACATATTAATTGATGTAGTATAAAATATAGAATCTAAATAAAATATGCCCCTGGTACTTATTAACTTCATGCTCTTTCTAAGCAATGGCAATATTTACAGGCTTTTAAAGTCTGATAGACATGTCAGAGTTCATCATCTGGTGAGGGATTTTTATTTATTATATTTATTATATACCTGAAAAGAATATAGGTCAAGTATACTTATTCTTACACATTTCTTACATATGAATGGTATCTCTTGTGGTACTGCACTCAAAAATATTGGTTATTAGTACTAAAAGTATTGCTTAAATAGAACCACTGGTATTTTTTTTACTTCCACAAATAATATAATTGTTTTGGGGATCAGTCCCAGTAGAGATAACCCCTTTTTTGAGTCGTTGCCTTAGTGATTGCTAGGAGACAATTTTCAAGCATTTCATTACTTATGGTACTGCTAACCTGAGGTTGTATCCTGTTTCCAGTTATAGAATACCAGACTTCACTGTTTATTAATAAAAAAATCTATTACATAAAAGTATTCACATAGGTGATTAATGCATCACCTAATTCAAGCAAATTTTGAAACAGGCATGTCATAAAAGCAAGTGCCAAACTCATTTTCCATTGCTTGGGTGACGAGAAAGTGATTGCAGGGAGAAATATCTCATTTTACCTTATTACTTTTTTAGTTTTACTCTAACTCGTAACTCATTGCATTGCAGGAAAGTATATTAATACTATGTCTTTTGTACTATTTTCTATATAAATTACAGTTGTATTTACTCTCTTTGTTTATGTAAGTGATAACAATATGCTTAATTTTACCTATGAATAATGGATACATCAAATTTTTTATTTTATGCCAACCTTAGTCCTACAGAATGATAAAATGATAATTAACATTAGGAATCAAGTTGAATCAAGTTATTATATCAATTATGATGATTTCTGTGCATTGTTTGTGTTGTAATTGTGATTAGATTCTCAATCAAACTAATTTCTTTTTCTCAATTGCTTGCATCTGCACAATATATAGTTATACTATCCACTGCACTTATGGAATGACAATTCATTTAACAGGAATGTCTATTGTAATCTCAGCTCATTATAATTCATCACTCTGTTAGGCAAGGTGACAATATGATTGATATCAGTTTTTCAGAAAAAGGGCATATCAAAAGAAACTCCAACAATATGATGACAAAGGAGCTGTATCAAATACAATTTTTTTTTCTTGTCCATAATGACAAGGATTTTGAACTTCAAGGCCCTGCTATATTCAGAAAAATGTCAAGAAAATTAGGTAAAAAATATTATAGAAAACATGAAATTTATTCACTGAATATAGTAATAAGATTAAGATAGGGCCTATTCCAACTTGTATTTGGAATATCCTGTTGAAGCTGTCATTCAAAGCTTAAAGTATTCACATATGATATGATATTAATTCATGAGACCATAGAAAGGGATGATATTTGTTGTTGGAAAGTCCCTTATATCATGACCAAAAATTATAGATAATTTAATTGAGTATTTGGCTCAGTGTGGTTGGGGTCAGTATTGTGAGAAGAGATTCCTAAGACACTTGCTTGATAGATTTAAGATCCTACAATTCAAATTCATTGATATAGCTAAAAGATAATATAAGAGCAAAATATATTTTGATTATATATATTTTGTTTCATGGTAAGATGAACAGTGAAGTGTAAGTTTTGAAAAGTTCTTACTGATTCAAGAATTCGTGCTGATTATGAAAGTAGTAATAACATCAGGAAAGTGGTTAAAATATTGTTGATAAAACATCACAGTCTATTGAAGCCATTTAAGCTGTTTCACAGGACTTTGCACCTATGAGGGGCTTTTTATTTCAGCTACTCTGCAATCTCAATTCTGGTTCATATCAATAAGTTATTATATTGCTAATAATTTGAAATACACCTTGACTTGCAGATATACCTTTTTCTAATTATATACTCATGTATGAAAAATAAAATGAGTGTGATGATTAGGTATTTTCCAAAAACTTATACTGTACACTGTTGCCCTTCTTTTTGCTGTCAACTTAGATAATGATCCTCCTATTTATTTTGGACAGGAGGCTAGATAGGAGCTTGCAAACTACTGAAAGTCACTTGGGAGTAGTTTTAGTAATGTGTTCTTTATGAAATACTTTATCTTCAGATTGTATATAATGATTAATTGCCTATTTAATTGTTGATGCGAGATGAGGGTAACAGCTCATAGAGAGATTTGCAGGTCAGGGTTGATGTTGAAATTCCTGTTTGTTAAAACTGATCACTGTCTTGCCGGTTGCATTGCTCTCATGATTTCATCTGAATGAAAGGAAAATAAAAACTATATTCAAATACATATTCAACATTAGATTTTTAAAAATAATCATGAATCATTATAATGCGAAAAAGACCGCATTTTAAAGACAAATGCAATATAAAATCTTTTTAATAAGAAATCTTACAGGAAAAATGGTGAATTTATACATCCATTGTCCACTGTAGGTTTGTTTTATTATTATTTTTTTTTACACAGGTGGTTTCAAAGTGCTTAGTTACCATTAGCAAGCTTACCTTATTCCACTTGCTTCCTAATTTCCCTTAATTTTCATTAAAAAGCTTTTACTTTTATTACTATTGTTGTTATTAATGTTACTATGATAAGAATGTTGATAAGACTACAGATAATCTTAGTAACGATGATAATAGCAATGGATATAGTTTTATTTTTCATGATGATTGAAAGAGACGGGTAAATAGGTTGGGTGAGATGGAGTAGTAATTGACTCCTTGGTGACTAAGCACTTTTGAAACCATCTATGTGAGAAGAAAAATAGGATTAAAATTACAGTAAATGTTGCATGTCCCAGATAACATTGAGTGAACCTCAACAGAAGTATTTGAAGGAATTGTGTGAATTAATCTATATTGTGATTTTCTTCCGCACTCCCATTATTCAGTATTACTTATTTGATAGTGAAGATTGACTATTCAACAAATGTGTGGTATGTAACTTCCTTGACCACATGAAATAAGAACCACATAATGCCCTATCATTTTTAGAATACAAGATTGATGGAATACTTGGGTCATGTTCCTTTGATAAAGTATATAGGGCAGGATCTGGAATTGCTTGAAACATTACCATAATGATTATTGGAATATTTATAAACTAATAGGTTTAAATCAATAACGTGCATCAGATTTAGTATCTGATAATTGCTTTCAACAGAAAA
>BOPN01000813.1:361050-366050 GCA_017312705.2 Penaeus japonicus
GAAAAAGAAACCGAAGTCGAAATACATCAATCCTCTCTTAATGAGTAATGCAGAGGCAGTCGGCAGCGTCAATTGCACGTGCACAGTTAGCGGCAGCAGTATCTCGGCGATCGGAGTCCGGGAAGCAGCGGCTCATCTCACGGCCGGGAAGCACACGTGGTCTTCGGTTGCTTCTGAGGTGCGTGTGATTGAGTTCGGAGAAGGATTACTATTGAGAGAGAGGTAGAGAGAGAAGTATATAAATGAATAGATAGATGGATAGATGAGCTTCCCCTATGGCATAGAGATCAAATTAGCTGAAAGTGGTTAATTGGCAACAACACCAATGGCCATAGATTGCCCTGATGATTCAACTATAATTTAACCTTAGGAGAACATGTGATACCGCGTCTCGACCGTCCCTCGTGGATAACAATTATAATCTCAGCCTCGATAAATCTCAACGGATTAGAAACATAAACACTGTCAGAGTAGTATTTCTGTTGCATTATCCTATATTGAAAGATTACTACTCGATAACTAGCGATCATGAAACCCGTGTCACGTCAAAAACTAACGAGATATGTTATATATATACATACATGCATACATATATATACATACATATATGTATATATGTATATATATATATATATATATATATATATATATATTTGTGTGTGTGTGTTATATGTATACACACACACACACACACACACACACACACACACACACACACACACATATATATATATATATATATATATATATATATATATATATATATATATATATATATATATGTACACACATACTCACACACACACACTTATATATGTATATTTATATATATATATATATATATATATATATATATATATATATATATATATACATATTTATGTGTGTATATGTATTCGTGTACACACACACACACATACATATTTTTTATGTGTCTGTGTATGTATTCGTGTACACACACATACATATATGAATGTGTGTTTATACACACACATACACATACAACACACACACACACACACACACACACATATATATATATATATATATATATATATATATATATATATATATATATATACATACATTTTTATATCTATGTATATATAAATATATACATAAATAAATATAAATATAAATATATATATATATATATATATATATATATATATATATATATATTTACATACACTTGTATATGCATATATATACTTAGATTTACATATAAATGTATATATACATATATATTTATGTATATGTATATATACATATATATTTATGTATATATATACATATATATGTATATATATATATATATATATATATATATATATATATATATATATATATATATATATATATATATACATGTATATATATGTATAATTAAATCTAATAATGATGTAATACATTATACTCAAATAATAGCAATATCCAAGTAATAATGATATAGAACTAGAAATAATTGCATAATTACCAATTAAACTGCACTACGTATAATCTGTAACTATAATCATTAATATACATATATACCAAACGAGCTTTAGGGGAGAGTGGGCCGTTGTGTTATTGTGTTATTATTAATAACTGCTTTGTGACTGGCGATTCAAATTGAAATTATAATCACTAAAATTGCCATAATATTCAACAAAATAGGCTTGAAATGAAGCCCATCTAGGGTGCACACAGGTAGCAATGGTGCTCGGTCTTGAGGATCTGTCAAGCCAATCTATCCACGTCTACAATGGCTTAATCTTGAGTGTACAGTGTTCTATTATTAATTGGGTGTAGTTTCATACCAGAACATTGACACTGATGTGCTATCGACCTCCTGTAAAAGCTTCCATATAAATGACGCTCATTCACTGCATTTCCTTGATATACTAAGACACCCATTTTTTAAGCTTCATAGTTGTTGGTTAGCCATGGTTCCACCCTCCGCGAAAGGACACAGTCGCCAGTTCACCCTTTGCGACCAGCTTCAGCCTCCTCACCCTGGTCACCCCGGCTGCCCTCACCAACTTGCTTTTACCCTTCGCTCCCAACATGCGTGGCCTCTCCCGGCGGAGTCTCTGTGCAGGGGGAGGGCGTCGTTCTGCATTGCGGCGTTGGATACGTTAAGGCTTGCGCCGAAGGTCTTGTTTCTTGTTTTTTTTGAAGAGGATTCTTTTCCACACACATAAGTATATAAATTTATTTTTTCACCTAGGAAAAGGAAGGAATCTTGTCCTTTGATATTTGCATGTGCTATTGCTCTCACACACATGTATAAGTGTATGCAAATGCATACATTTATCTGTCAAGTAATACATATGCATGTGTGTCGTGATTTTGTGAAACTAAAAGACTATATCTTTTTACAGGTAGCCACCACGTTTCCGAGTTCATTTTCAAATTGTAAGCTGAAGGCAGAAGTACTAAAACATAAGACTTATGCTGCATGTGCTGCCCTCTGCAATAGCAAACCTTGTGACTGCTACATCTATTGCATGAAAGGTCAGTTGAAATTTCATTCTAAGGAAGGGAAAAAGGAAAAGTTCATAAAATTAGAGATTAGGAATGCCAGTCAGTATCAACAAAAGGCGATGGAGCCTAACAAACCACAATGTTCAAATACAGCTAACAGAATGGTGTAAATTACCTTTGGTTCAAGTTACTGTAATGGATATTTGTTATTGCAAGTCATATCTTCCAAATATGCATCATGGCTTCATCACATAAGCATACCAGTTCATTTTACATTAGACCTTCAAATTCTGTGCCCTAAACCTGTATAGCAGTGATAATGTTACCAACAGTAATATCTTTTCCTCTGTATTTTGTATCCCCATCTCACCTCACTCTATTTTTCTAGCTGCAAATATTCAGGTGCTCAAGCTTCACAACAAACACAGTACAAGCTTTATAACTGCTGTGTAAATCTTTTACCATCTTCAACAGCATTATTCTTTCACATACTACACTGCCGGCCACATGTTCCTCAATCCCACCTCAAGATTGAAACTGCATTCCATAAATTATTTCCAACATGTACTGCTCTCTCCCTCCCTTGTTACTGACACTCGACTCGACCTCCCTTGCATTTACCCTCAAACCTCTCCTTTCTAAACACTCATACCATTCTGCCATTCTCTGCTACAGGTCTTCCCCTGACCATGCCAGCCGCACCAGATCATTTGCATATAGCAGGTTTCAAATGTAGATCCTTGCTATAAAGCCAATTCAATGCCAAACTCTTTTGTGTCTCTGTGCTTAACCCTCTGTACACATCCTTCATCATATCAACTGATCATTCTAGCTCTTTCTCCAGCTCCCTTCATAGCTGTTGGTCAGCCATATATATATATATATATATATATATATATATATATATATATATATATATATCGTCTCCCATTGTCTTCAAAGATATTTTCCTGCAGTTGTCTTACAATCACAAATGCATGTATCATTCTTTTGTCTATCCTAAATTCAAAATAATCAACTTTCTGTCCGTAATCTTTTTATCAGTTTCGGCAGATGTTCTGTCATCTTCAGACCCCCTTGAAGTATTTCTCGTACACGTTACAAATCCTTCTCCTGTCATTCAGTACCTCATGCCTTACTACTCTCTGCAAAAGTTCCACCATCCACATCCTTTGTCTCCCATTGTCTTTTTATATTTGATAATAACCCATAATTATTGACTGGATTTATCAACAATATCATTTTGAAAGTTAAATGCATATACAATTTTAATTAATCATATCCACGATTTGGACTTCTGTCCTCTGGTCTTCAGTCCTACTAATGTATGATATCTTGCTCTACAGACAATGTGTGTAGCCTGTACAAGGCTCGGGTGACCCAGAGTTGGCCAGGCTATGACGATGCCTCCGAGGCCAACACCTTCGCCTCATGCTACTCCCTCGGGCCTATCGTGACATCTCCCATTTGACCACCGTGACTGCCACTTCCTATTATAGTTCCCGCTTGCCTTCCCGTGCCATCGATGGCTTCTTCTGTCATAGTTTCCAAAACGCTTACTGCACTTCCGTTTACGGTGGCCATACTCTGAAAATCGAACTGCCTGAATCGATGGCCACTGCGTTGTCCGAGTGCAGTCATGGTCTACTACATACTTACCCAACGTCTTCTTCGGAAATTCCTCTGTATATTCCGAAAATCTCAAGATCGCAACCATTTCTCAAATGGCACTTGACGCATCTTACAGCTTCTCGGTCACGCCGCCAGAGGGCATGGAGGCCAAGTTTCTTTTCTTCCGGAGCCTGAGCAGTTATTTGCACGTTTGTGAGATTGCTATTATTCCCGTTTAGTGGCCTTATAAGAAAGAATAATTGGAAGTAGAACTACCAATCTCTCTCTATGTATATGTGTGTGTGTGTGTTTTGGCACTAATTATCAAAGCTGTTGTCCCCGAATCGACGATTTCTGCAGCATAGGTTTGTAATTTGAACAAACACTTCTGGAGTCACCAAAAGACTGTATGTACATCAAAACGACAGTACCTAAGACAACACAAATGATGAATTATAATGCATAGAGTTTCTTCTATGATTTTTAGAAAAAGTATGATTGGTAATAGGAAACAAGGAATTAATTGACGCATTTCAGTTGTATCATTCTGACGAAGATTCCATTTGACCTGTTTTACATATTATTGTACTTTGCAAAGAAGGAAGCAAAGTTATCCGTAATAGAACTTCGACCCTTGGAAAGCCTTCGCTGGTGATCTAGATATTAATTCCAATTACAGCTGTTTTTGTCCATTCACTTGCACGGTCCCTCTATGGCCCATGATAAGTGCACTTAGACTTAGTATCTCATCATTCAATGCTTTAGGCTATATTTTAGCTAAGCATCTAGTCTCCGTTAATCAGCCTTTAATCCTAATGAATACACTGCTTCCAACACACTAATGTGTTATGTGGGTTGCCTTGCCAATACCTTGAAAGAGTGCGCAAATATTTGAGAAACTAGATATAATTTCAAAGTATTAG